>JAMKCH010004431.1:0-64085 GCA_023653785.1 Ophioderma brevispina | reverse complement strand
CCATTTGGTACTCCAAAAAGAATCCCAACGCAGGTGTGAAGAGCCAGTCATTTACACAAAATTTGCCAATATTGAAATGTTGTATAGAGCTACATAACAAGTACACAGCCAATTCATGAAGCTCATTTATTTGAAGTTGTGCGCGTATGGGATGACATGATCCCTAACTTGCACTGTCCCGATGTACAACTTCTGTTAAACAATTGTCTCTGGATGCGTATTGTCCTGGTATACCAAGATGTCGCCGGTTGCTTCATTCATCTAATTATACAGTTCAAAAAAAGTAAGTCCCCCTGGCCCATTGCATTTTTTCTAGACAATTTAGGGCTCCTTAACCGTTACAAAATGAAATGTACACGGAAAGTAGGTTACACATTAATGGGGCAAAAAAGTTTCACACACAGTTTTACCAACTACCTGAAACGACTTCATTTATAATTTGATGACAAATAAAAATGGCACTATTTTTTGCATATGTCTTTAACATCGAAGAAAAATCAGTTTTTAAAGATTTGTTTTAAAAAAGATTCTTTTTCCCTATTACTGAACATCCGATTCCCATAAATTTGGTACTGACATGATAGCTTAGAAGTTTCTTCTTTCCCATTTAATTACCAACTTCCATTATGAATTCACTATGATTTCATAGAGTTTGAGAAAGTATAAAAAGGAAAAATAACTGGATATATGTGACAAATTATATTTCGCAATATGTCCGACTCAAAAAAGTAGCACTAAACCTCTGCGTATAAATCAGTCTAGTCCATATCCCTCAAAGAGAGCAAAAAAACCGTGTGGAAATCGTATATTCCAAACATTTCTGGTGAAAACCCTTTTCTCCCCTATTCTATACACTGTGTACTATGGAAATTGACATTGGTGCTGACATTGTTAACTTTATAACGTCCGTCTGACGTAATTCTAGGTATTTTGGTACTCGTTTTGGTACCCAATTGAAAAGATGACCATATAGCTATCCATGGTACTCAAACAAGTGCCTGTGGTATTCCTGTGTTGTACTAGGCCATGTGGGTACTTCTCCGTCTTGATTTTCTCGATGTTAAATCCTAGTACGAAAGTGCAATTTTTAATTCGTCATCAAATTTATAAAGACGTCATTTCAAGGAGAAGATTACTATGTGTGATTTTTTTTTGCACATTAAAATGTGTAACATTTCATTGACATTTCACATTTTTGTAACAGGTAAGGAGCCTAACTTTTCCAGAAAAGTGTACCTTTGTAAGAAGTGCGGAGGGGGGGGACGTATTTATTTTTTGAACTGTATACAATTACTTGTTGTTCGCCAATCATTGTAATAGACCTCAGTGGGTGGGCACCAGGGTCTGTAGATCAGGTCCACATAAAACTTGAGACACATTTTCTTTTGCTTGCCGTTCAGTAGTTTCGCGTTATCGCAAACGTCCATTTCGTCTAGACCGGCGATAAATTTGTTAACCTTGTGAGACTGGAGATCTACTGGAAGTAATAACTGCCTTGGTATAACAATTGTCCAAACAGGTACTCATAGGTTAAAGGCCCCCTGGTTCACTGGCAAAGAAAATTCCTGGTTTTTAACGAAAACCGATTCTGGTGACTTTCCAAGTTATAATGACTAAATAAGACTTTATAATCAAATGAATGTAAGTTCTCCGCCATCTATTTGAAGTCTACACTCAGCTGAAATATCTTGTCACCTGATGGCAAGGAAAATGATTTGCAACAGAATTTGTCCTTAGCAAATCTCCCATGATCAGAAACATGCGAATACAAGTTGACTTTCGCATCTTTCAGTTCGCTGAAACATGTTCGGATGAATCCACATCCTGCACCTTATGTGTTTTGACAATAAAATTACAACCAATTTTATTGTTCATCACCGGTGTGAAAGCTTGCTTCCTGTAGGTAAACAAAGAACCTCTGTACAGTTCTTAAAATGCAGAAGATAGACACTGTGCTCCTTTGTTCCTGTGACTGGCGAACATCTCTAACATGTTCCTTACTCAGGGAGTTCCCACACACTAGTCCGATTAGAATTAGGTCAATCGGATAGTCATGCTTATTGCACAACACTATTTTTATATTATCTTTCATTTCCCCCAATAATTTATATCATTAAATTTAACCTGATTAAATGAATACAAAAAATAAATATTCAGAGTTGGTCACAAGACCAATTAACCTTATCCCCAATTCGGACTAATGACCCTTTGACCTATGAACCTTCGGACCAACGAACATACTCCTTTGTGTGCGGTATGGCTTTTTCCCTTATCCTTGCCAGAAAATAATCTTCAATATCTTCTGGAATACTCCAGGTGTCCTCGGATGCTTTTCTATCACTGACTGCTTTCCTGTCAGTGTAGTGTAAATGTTTTTTCTATAATCGAAAAACTATCCTATCGTTGGTTATATTGCTTTTGTGGGTATTTAAATAACTGGCTGGCTGAAAAAAAATATTCTACATGTAAGCCGGTACTTTCGAAAAATCATGTAGTTAACACCACGTGTACATTAAGGGTCCTTTACGTTCCAAATTAATTCCATTAGTTAGGTCATTTGCATAGGCATAAGGAACTGATGGGAACTGGAACTGCGATCTTTCACGTGCTGGGACCCTTGGAACATTTTAAGGTTCATAACACCATTGCTACTCCTCTAATTCCGTGTGGTAGGTTACTGGTCGAAAGATCATGAAGTTTACAACCAGTGGCCGAAACAGTCGTGTCGTTCAAATGAACCATTATTTAGGCAGTTGCATAGGCTTGGACTGACTTATTGGAACTGCGCTACCGATATTTTCTGTGGCTGGAAAACCTTGACATTGCTAATAACTCTAAGTCTACGTGTGTAGGTACTGTCCGAAATATCATGGTAAGTTTTACAATAACCACGTTGTTCATTACGGTATTTAACGTTCAAATGAAAAAAATATTTTTAATTCTTTTTGTATTTGGTTTTTGTTTGTTTTAGGTTGTTTTTTTGTTTTATTGTCGTTTTGTTTTTTTGTTGTGTTGAGTTTTTTTTATTTGTATTGAAACAAAAAAAAAACAATAATAAAGGAAAATGATGGTTGGTGTTCAAAGGCCTCAGTTCTTTCTTCTTCCAAAACCTGGAGTAAAAGCCGAGACAACAAACTGTTTGGAAATTGAATTTTTCAAGCTAACCTTATTTTATTGGCGATTGTAACATTAGAAACTTATAAATTTTATTTTCACAAGAATTAAAAAAAACAATTTTACTTTTTTAAATTTTAATTTTCCATAAAGAATGTATTGAGTTTATTTTCAATGGCATCTCTGTTGATATCGGGATAGCCGAACTGGACCAACAGGTTTTTAAAGTGTCTCAGATTACTTGGCCTTAGCTCTTGAACCAGACCCCCAAATTTACACCAACTAAAATCTCGTGAAAGCTGAAACGTTCCTGAAAAAGTGTCAGTTAAATTCCAGTTTAGAATGAACTTAAAAAATTTTGAAAAAAACATCTTTGAATTAGACCGGTATATGTTTTTTTTATAGACCTTCTGTCTGATTTTATGTTGTCTTATTAGAAAAGATGATGAAATTGAATAAAAATTGTTCTTTCTCATGTACTAACTGCGTTGTCATGCAACAGAGTGAACAGACTACTTTCCTATTCACCCCATTTAAGCCAAGGCATATATATTACTGAGGGTCATAGTAGAAAACTGGCAGCAAAACCCTTAAGGACTAAGGGGGTGGGGGGGGTCTGGTGTCCCTATTTTGTATAATTACCCACCCCCTTGGTTCAGTAACTCAAGTTTGTATTTTGTTATGTATATAGTAAATTTGGTAAAGCATTGGTCGCCATAACATATTTTAAACGTCCCGTTCCTATTTACGTCTGTCCTTTTTCTCTACTGATCGAGTATCTGGCTCTTTGCTTCGCTGCCGCTCCACACTATAATTTATACAAAGTGTTGAGTTTGGATATGAAGGACTTGATTTGAGGCTTAATCTATTTTAACACGTGTTTAGTATATGGACAAGCATTATGTATATGCAAAAACACAATTTGTTTGAAATTGAGGGCGCCCTCCTCGAAAAATCCTCTGAGGCACCTTTTAAATGCATTTTTGTTTCATCTTGGGAAGAATGATTTGAAGGCTAAAATTGTTAAGACGACAGTGAGAGAAGGCAAGGCTTTCTAATTCTGATATCAAAATTGAGCTATTCGGTAAGTCAAGGTTTCTAAAGACGACGAACGCATCTTTAATCTAGGCTGTCCTCGGCGTAATAGAAGATTATTTCTTGTTTCTTTTGTAGTAATTTCCAGTCCACTTTGAATTAGTGAATTGGATTGGCTGCCGATATTATGGCCATAATAGCAAGGCACCTGGCCTGACTTTACGCACGACAGCTTCACGTGATGGGCGACAACGAGGTTACTTGTATACAATGCACGCCTGGGTTTTTGACCACCAACCAACGTATCCCTTACTAATCTCAAGGGAGCTATTTGTTTTCGGCTCTTATTTGGACTTTGAATATTTCCTTATAACCTCAAAAAACAATGACACATTTTTTATAACTTAAAGAAGGCAGGATTGGATTCGAAGCCGAAACCACTGCATCATGAGGGTTAGCTACCTAAACCGCTAGTACCAGCAGGATATGTGCATGTATACAAAGATGGTGAGCCATTCAAAACCAGTCGTCCGTGCTGGGCGCTGACATTTTGATAGTGCAACGGAATAATTATTAGTTGGGTTGCATACGCACATAATGGCAATTCGATACAAAAAATCGGGCAAAATATCAGTGGTTGTATGTTGGTTGCGATTGGGCGGTTAAATTTTGTCCTACCCCATGGCCACACAACTAATTAAATGACACGTCAGTCGTCTTGATTTAATAACCGCCATCAATGAGTACATTTTTCACCTAAGGCGCGCATTCATTCTGGGAACAAATAGTATCTATCACAATATCCCGGTGCACTATTATTACACCTGCCACCTCTAACACATCAATTTGTATCACTAACAATTAGTGTAAATGCACAGCGGCACCCACAGTATGTGGACGCAAGCGGAGCCAGCCATTGCTTTCTAGGTTGGTATCTCTGTTTTCTCTTTTTGGTCGGCAAAACATGCGAGACGAATTTCTAAAGAGACGTCCCGCTTTAAAACCTCTCTACTATATAGAACCGCTTTGGCATGTATAAGCCGAAGATTTGCAATTCTATTCCTGATAATTTCGCGGATGAAATCGATTACCGTTCTTGTGATTATCACTCAAGATAATGATAGCTCCGCCTGGAACCATTGTCACACTTATGCTTCAGGAGCACAATCTTTATAGTCAAGAAGATCAATAAACTTGTGTTGTGGAACCTCACAAAAAATTTCAACAGAAACGATTTTGGTGGTTGGGTTAACTTGGAAATGAGAGATAATAATATATCAAAATCTAGAGTATAAGTAGACGGAGAACATTATTGCGGGGGGGGGGGTGGGGGGGCGAGGTTGTACGAGGGGAAAATACAAAGTAGGTAGAAGTTAGGACTGAAAATCTAATACCACTTTTGGGCATCCCTAAGGATGAAAAAGGTTGGGTCACGACACCAATCGCTCGCTCTGCGACAGGAACTATATCATGGGCTTAAACGGGTACCGTATCACCTTGACATTGTGCATTACAACAAACGTACTTAGTTACTTAAGCGAATTAACACAATGTATAATGCGTTATTGACAAGAGATGATCTTATTCACCATGACATTTCCCTATTATTTTTTACTATAGAATAAATTTTTCGATATTACTCCATTCAAGTTCAGGTACTTGAAAAAAATACGATAAGTGGCCTTATTTATTTATAAAGCCACTATCAGTAATTTTTTGCTCAAATTTCTAAAATGCACATTTGTGTCTAAAACTGGCCTCCTCTCTCAAAGTGATGGACTTGTCAGACGTTATAATGAGTTTTTCCCATAGGCAAAGTTGGCAGCGTTTTTGAAGTATTGGAGTATGGTTTTGGATTGTTTCATTATTGACATTTAATGTCAGATTCCATGCAGTTTCCTAAGATGTCTATATATTTGTTGCTGCGGTTTGGTTCCTTTTATTACTCCAAATATTGAAAGATTAAAATTTTTTTTTTTTTTTTTGTTGGGGGGGGGGGTTGTTCCACCTGGTTTTGAATGTAGTTATCACATAGGCCGATATAAACCGTGACAGTAGCTTGGAAGACGACAGATTTGACAGTTTGCTTTCAATGGGCAGTTCCTCACGATTGTTACAGTTACAGGTTTTGGTGGGGGTTGGCTATTTTTACGAATGGTGAAATTTTTGTGGTTGGTAATGATCGTGCTCATTCTATCCATGCAACTGTAACTGACCTTAAGTTTTAAGTGTTTGAAGATTGTGTGAAGGTAAGATCTTTTTTGAAAATGTAGATCCTTTTGGAAAATGTTTATCAATGAGATGCAGGAATTATTTGCCAAATTTAGTGGAAACATTCTTGCTGAATGGGGGGGGGGGGGCTCATCACTAGACGCATAACCCCCGCAGCCGCGCGCAAGTGGCTGTAGCCTGCTAAAACTAAACGGGGATCCGTTTGCTCATTCAGTCCACGGTAGGGTATTTAGGCCGGCTGACTTTGTTTTCAGTTTGTAGACTTATGGCCCATCTTTTTCACATTCATGCGGGGACAATTGAATATTAATTATTAAAGAACAATATACAGATGTTGACTCTTGAAAAAGGATTTTATTATGGGAATAACAGCCAATTTTTGGAAAAAATAAAGATTTGATGACGTCACGGCATGGATGTGTTTATATTTTGCGTGGGGGAACCCATTTCAGGTAAAAAAATGACGTACGTATCCCTACATTGGAAAAAGCAACCGCTTATCGTCATCGTACGTCGGTTTTGAATCAGTAGCGAAAAGGTAAATTTTGTACTGTTTAGACATAATACACGGTTGTCTTTTGGAAAAAATAAAGCACTTTGGGCAGAGAGGGTCATGTACAGACCTTGATATTTAACATAGTCAGATTTATATATATCGGTCGCCCCCGAAGAGCAAACTGATATCTGATAGCTGACACGTGACATGGTACCTGACACGTGACACCAAACTATTCATCTCGTTACCGTTTATAACTACAATACGGCAAGGCACCAAGCATTCTGTATCTCTGTTGTGACAGCGTAATCGATCAAGATGTGAGGACTATACACGTGGTTCTGTACAGGGAGGGTAGGACACGATCTGCTCGATTTGGGCATGGGGATTTCCAAACGGTAATTTGTGAAACTGCTACATGCATTTACTTTTATTGGCAGTCTCGGTCCCAGTGACATTAAAAAATCATCTCTTAAACCTTGTCAAAAGATCTTAGTAATATCATGATAAATTAAGAAAAAAATATGAAGTTCACATCAATCATGCTTCTGTTAAATTACCTGTGCATAACTCAAAACTCCAGAAACTTCCCCTGCAAAAAAGTAATCTCTATCAACATAATACCCTTGAACATACGCGCCATGGCTACAGGGCTATGCGCTCTGTAGCCATGCGCACCGATACACTCTAATATCAAACCAGCCCTTTATAATATTATACACACCAAAACCAATGCACTCCGGATATATTAGCAAAGTATTGTTGATGATTTAGTTGATAATTATTAGCCGAGTGGTATTATTGGGTTTAGAGTATGGACGGTAGGTATTATTGTTCAAATTCGTGGTGACATTCCAAAAGTTGACACATTTTAATCCTTGGTCAACGAAATTTTTAAGTCCATATTTATTAAGGAATTCACATATGAGGGTCCTTGGCCACTTCTGTTTAGGCTTGAATGCTGAGCAGCTTGCGAAGGATAGCCAATACGTCGTCCCTATATAAACCAACAACTCATTGTTGAAGCAAATGAGATATCTTGGCCAAGGAGATATGAAATACAGTTCACACGTTTTTCCCAACGCTCCGTCGTATATACGATCCCATTGTAACTGCAATTGAATGAGGAGGGTAAAATTTATGCCCAAGAGGAGTTTCATGGAAAATGAGACTTTTCTTTACGTGGTTTATAATTTTCTCTACTCTGTTCGAAATCTAACAGAACTAGATACAAAAATACAAGGCCGTCGTTAATAAATTCGAGTAAATTCAACAATATCAAACATGAGAAAAGAGCACGAATCACTAATTGTCGTTGGATTTGACCAGTATATAGCACATCGTATTTCTCCACTGATGTACATTAGTAGCCTTTATTAAGTCCTTGTTGATGAGGTCAAGTTTTTCTGCTTATGACGCCCATTTCACATTTGGACGTGTTGATGACTATAGATATATATTAGTTATATATATATATATATATATATATATATATATATATAGAATCATGGTGCTAAAGGTTACGCACATACCGCATATGAAGTATTTTAAATGGCCGTTTAGGCCTATACAGAAGAACAAGTCCCCCATTGAAAAAGAAAGATCAGAGTAGAAGAAAGCCTCAAAGAGCACTCGCCGGAATCGAACCCGGGTCCCATGCGGTACAATGGCATATGTGATATGTGCGTACCCTTTAGCACCATGATTCTATGATATAAACTTACCGCATAGCGCCACCCTGACTCTCTCTCTCTCCTCTCCTCGCTCTCTCTCCTCACTCCCCTTCAATCACATCTCTCTCTCATTCTCTCTCTCTCTCTCTCTCCTCTATCTATATATATATAATATATTAAAGTTCGAATGGGGATACGTCGGCCTGTATTGTAAAGTTACATAATCGGTTGACCAAAGTCGGGTGTAGGAAGTAAAAGGCCAAGGCCAAAAGTTTAACGCTATATCGGATATAATCCTTGAACATAACAAATAAGAGTCAAAGAACATCCAAGAAACTGATGGGCTCTTGATCAGTGCCTGGGGCCCACCAAAACTCGTTTCTGAATAGAAAAACCAGTTTTTCTATCCCAGGCAGACCAGTCCTGCGATGAACTGATGCCAGTAAATGCTGGTACAAAAGCGTATTCCAATGTAAAAAGCGTAGAGATGCGTTGGAGAGACGCGCGTGTATGACGCGTTACTGACGAGCATCTGCCGACACACTCGGGCACAAGATAGGTTCGCCGAAGCTGAATCTTGAGAAGACACAGTAGGCCGGAAAAAATACTGGTGGAGTTCAAATGTCGGACGGTTCTGATGACCGAGGAACGTCCTGACATTTGAACTCCACCAGTATTTTCCGGCCCCTACTGGCTTCTCAGGAGTTCAGCTTTGGCGATACCTATCTTGTGCCCGAGTGTGCGGCCGGCAGATGCGCGTCAGCAACGCGTAATACACGAGCGTCTCTACACCTTATACGCCTGTTTACTTGGAATACACTTTTGTCATCCAGCATTTACTGCTCATTTCATCGCAGGACTCGTAGGCCTGGGATAAAACTGTGTTTTCTATTCAGCAACGGTCTGGTGGGCCCCAGGCATGATGAAAAGCCCATCATTTCTTGGATGTTTCTTCTGACTCTTATTTGTTATGTTCAAGGATTATATCCGACATAGCGTTAATTTTGGCCGTTGGCATTTTAAGGCATGCGACTACACCCGGACTTTGGCAACTTGATTATATATATATATATATATATATATATATATATATATAATATATATATATATATAACAAGAAAAACACGCTAACCCTTTTTTTGCGGTGATCGTCAGGTTGGTAGGCATTTCCGAAAAAAGACTAGGGATATCCCTAATGTCTCTTACTGCATTTAATGCACTTTGAAAATAAAATAACGGAGCAGACCCCTACTTGGTTTTAGTGGGAAATTAGCCCTAGATCTAACAAGGAAAAATAACACTACCTCCTTTGTTGCGGTGATCGTCAGGTTTTACTCTAGGGATGTTAGGGATATGCGAATTTTAAGACACTAAAGAATTTCCTGTGATTCCAAAAAAAATTATTGCTTTCCAGCTTCAAAGACGGCCAAGGACTAAAATACCTAAAGCGTCATACATAAACATATCCGAAACATTGTGCAGGGGAAAGGACCACTCATGACCTGTGAAATTACCTATTTTTGCAATCTACACATGCACCATACATATATCGGCAACTCTTCTAAACGTTCTTTAGGCTTGGTATTCTGAAAGGGAGTCTAACTTAGTCTGGGTTTAAACAGGGGGTAGGCCTACAAAGAGTGGACCTTTTTCATCCAACAACTCTAAAAAGTGTTCTGTAAACGGGGAGAAAATTCCTCATGGAGGCCGGAAACGGGCCCATTCATGAGGAATTTTCTCATCTGTTACATTTACTTTCACGGATTTTGAAAGAAAAGGGTCACGCTGTAGAATGACTAACCGTTTTAAGCCAGGACTGAAGATAGACTCCCTTTCAGAATCCAGTGTGAAACGATTACACCGTATTTACCTTACGGGGATTCCATTTTTTCTTGCTGGTTTGTGTAACAATTTCACTTTGTTAGAACTCATTTCAAAAAGTTACATAAAGAAATAAAAATATTTGAATCACAAAAATGAAGATCTAAACAATACAAAAATCATTTTCTCGCATAAGGATCCTTCATCATCAATACTCCAGTTAGTTGTGAAGAAAACATTAAAATTCATTAAACTAAACAAACTTTACCGAAACCAAACAAAACAAAATTATTATAATTGTTTTCATAAATATTATGAAAACGTAGGTCATTATACCGGATATAAACTAATCACAATTGACAATAAAGAAAATTAGGTCAAAAAGGCCAAACAAATATTTTTAGAAAACTATTAAAAAAATTTATTTTGTTACAAAATAACTTCATTATACAATGGCCTCACAGATGTATTGTATCCTTAGACAATTATTCTTCCATATATCACACTATGGATAATAGACGGGGTTTCCGTAACCTGGCCCATCCGACACACTTTTGTTTCTGACACATTATGAATTCGGAAACCCTTCCACGGAATAACCACAGGTTTATTCGTAATGTTCTGAATCGAAAGTATGTCAGAAAAAAGTTGTAGGGGTCAGGTTACCGTAAACACCGTAATAACAGTAAATGACCCAAATATGGATCTCCTATTTGTGAGTCACAATGAAAGTATAAAACTCACACTAATTCTGCCGGCGTCACTCGCAAAAATGCACCTATTTTCTCTAGACAGACCATTCCGCGATGTGTCTGACCCATGTCGAGGGAGCCGCATCGTGTCGGCAATTAGCAAGCAAACATAACCGTAACCCTGCAGATAACCATGTATTCGCGAATTGTCTGTCTTAAACCCATAGAGGGAATCCGTTTTTCAGATAAAACGTTTCGAAGAGGCCGGAATAGATCCAATTCTTTTTGGGTATGGTCACGCCCCCCTCCGCCGCTCGCAGTCTAGCAAAAAATGACCGGGAGAAGGATGGAGAGCAGATAAGATCTAGAAACAAAAATGAAGAAAAATAGGAAAAATCAAACAGAGAAATGAACAACAGCAAGGGATCAGGACAGGACGAAAGGAAAGAACGGGAAGAGGGTAATGGAGAGGGTAAGGGAACGAAATAGCGGTTGATAAAGGTGTCCGCACGTCGTCTGTGAAATCATTGATCATGTATGTCATCTTTCAACGGAGGGAGAAGCGCTACTTCTCGGGTACGGCCTATTCGCTCCGTCTATGCCACCTTGAAGTCGATCGCAATGGGTGTTTTACAGATGGCACCACTCAAAGGGAAAAATGATCGTGGTATCTTGTTTTTCTTTGGCTTTTTGTCCTTTTCCCAAGATGTTTTATTTTTACTGGTCGTGTACATCATTTATAATACTTTTTTACACCGCGTTTTTTGTCTTCCCCCTTTGAAATTGGATCGGGGCTACCGCAATTTGTTATATTGGTTGGTTTATTTGGTCTAGACGCGCCAAGTCAACTGATACAGGAATCGGTGATTCTCCTTTCCACATGACTCGCGAAATGTACTCCACGGCTACTTTAAATCAAGAAACGAACGATGACCCATTATATTCTCAGAAACTTATTTACATTAGATACCCGCTATGGTTATATTTGTGTGGCCGAGTTTTGTAACACAATGAAACCCAAGGACGAAATCTGGCTTTAGGTTATCGATGTGAAGAATAATCATAATGCTTCTTGTCTCGTTGGCATATTTTGGACTTAATTCTCCAACTGTAGTTACTCTGCCCAGGGGGGGGTACTCCAGATTTGGTTTGGTCGGGATGTGCAGCTGAGGAGTCTCACCCCTAGAACCCATTTCGAAAGGTCATTTGGTAGAAAAAGGTCGCCATTCTAGGATTCTGGCTTCAAATATACACCCATTTTTCAAAATTTTTGCTGGATTTCTCATGATTTTCTTTTTCCTCAAGGTTTTTCTCATAAATACGACAGGTCTAGGGATTTCTCTGAAAAAAATGACCCACTGAGCCGATCACATCCCGTATACCTAACATGTGAGTAACCCCCCCGGGTAACTCTGGAACGTATAACCTCATTTTTTTTTTTTGAAAAACGGAAACCATTGCCTTAAACTCCAATCATCTAACTACGAACCCTACTCATGAACTTTCGTTAATTTTCCGCCCCTCCCAAAAAAGAACAAATCATCACTTTCCCACTTTGGTCAAGCTCAGATTTTGTTTTTTTGAATCTATTAGCCACACCGCTGCGCGTCGACCCAAAGCCTCGGCGGTAATAAACCCTGGTAAGGCATAGTAATGGTTTTCCTTGTGTCTGTCCAAAGAAAAGTGTGGCTATCTCTCAAAAAGTACTGCCGTTGCAAGTTAGATTTTACATACGACTTTTTTGTTTAGTTTTCTTGTTAGTACCCCGAAAGTAAGCCGGAAAGTGAAATACAACCAGCCAAAAAAAATTTAAACCTTAGTGCAAAGTAATTTGAGAAAATTATCATTCTCTCACAACATTCCAAATCTAGAACCTTGTAACCCTCAGCTGACGATATTCAGCGATGTTACCAACCATCACTTTGCTTTGATTTTTTGCCATATTTCTTTTCTTTGGGGTACTCTCTTGAATTCGGGCCCCCCAGTGCTGCTGTAAATCAGTGGATTTAAAGCTGAATTAATCATAATGAGTAAACTTGAAGAGAAACAAGCGAGCTGAGGTGAAGGGACTTTTGGCTGATCTATTCCATCATAAAGATTTCCCATGGTAGATAACATAATGCTAGAAACCAGCGTAGCCAGATACGGAGCGCCTTTCGCAATGCGCCAATTTTCGTGCACCATGTTAACCTGTCGATTGCCATGATCAACACGATCTTTTTTGGCTCCTACTTCTTTACCAAAATGCTTCCCTTCTGGCGCTTCAATTTTTCTATTGCATCATCCATATTGGGCACACCCAGATGGTTTACGTGGTTTGCGGCACGGTTTAAGCTCCTTCCTCCCGTCAGACAAGGCACTAGTGCCAATTCCAGAAGACCGGATGTCAAACCCGAACCGTTGTCCAGCACCTTCCTCCCTCTGGTTCCTACCTCATCGGTTTGTTGTTCAACTTGTAAGTCATGAAAAGCAACATCGCGTTGCGACGAATTTGACATCGGTAGTAGCTGACTTCCACTAAATTCAACAGCTTGATCAATCCTTCGATCTGAAATCCTTGGTTCCATATTTGTCCGGCTGTATCTTTCTTGATGCTTCTTGAAACTGATGTAGCGTAACCGGGGCGATTTTAGCGCGGTTTTTCTATAGTTGTACACAGTTAATGGAATAACTGCGCATACAATCGTGTAACCCGACAAAAGCGCCAATCCGGCGGCCAGCGATTTTTCATTTTCCTCTTTTTCATTTTCTCGTCCCAAAATAACTGACGACTGGCAGCAATTCCTGTACCAACAGCGACCGAAGCCCGCACCTCATAAAGTTACTGTGGTTGTTATTTCTGTAAGCAAAACCGTACAAAAGAATCCACGTGGATGTGATGATTGTGATAGCGACACACATTTGCTGTGAATAAAAATAGTATTTGCACGGTCGAAGACGCAAACATTTCTTTCAATGCTGATTGAACAACCCGATGAAAGAGATATGTGGGCACCATCGTCCCCATAAACACGCGAAAAGTAACGCAACTCTTGATTGACGGTTCATCTACCAACCCTCGTGAGCTGAAGGTAAGGAATGTCGATGTTAGCAAGCGATCCCTGGTCAAGAGATCTGCAGGAAGCCAAACTTGCATGTAAAGATTACAAAGACCCCGCCGCCTTTGCCTCCTTTGAAAGGCCACCACAAGTATAACCAACCAAACTATTTTCCTCCTATTATTAGTAATCCCAGTACTAAAATAAACGGCAAACATCCCATTCCATTGGGGTAATTTGCCGGGTGCCGCCTGCCGAATATCATCTAACGGGGATGTTTACTGGTCATTCACCACCATGGTGATATTTTGTCGTTATTTTTTGCCGAGATCTGAAGAAATCTATTAGTAAACCTCGATTCTGAAAACGATATGCGTCGAGTCCCCATCTAGAATTTAAGAGCTGATGATTGAACTTGCTTGATATATGTTTTTAAAAGGTATAATTTATTGATCGTGTTGTAAGCCCTCTGGCGATTAAACCGTTTAAGTAACGCTGAAATAAATTCACTTCTGGATGGATACGTGTTTTGGACCGCCATTCAGCTGAAAATAATGATCATCGCAGTAATGTTAAGGTCTTTTCAGTGATATATTTTCAAAACTTGCAAAGTTATTAAACAAGTAGAATCCGACCGTTTCTTACGTATAAACCACGTGATACACCGTGATTTGTGAGCCGATATGACGGATATATGGGGAGTTGCGAAGAACCGTAAACGTCAACGTGACGCCTAAAATTCTTATGACTGTCTATTGAAAATCCTGTCACAAGAGGGTGATTTGAAATAGACACGCGTAATAGAGGCGTTCATCTTTAGACTACTGTGTTTTTTTTTTGCCAAACCTCCCCAATACCTCGAAGCAAGACCGATATTCTTGATTACAATCAGTAACCTAATTTACCTTTAAGGTGCTTGGTCTGATTTAAGTGTAGAGAGCCTGGCACGTGCACGTACACCCCCCCGTGATATCGGGACACACACTTGCGAATTTAACTGTAGAAGCGATAATGCATATTGCAACACACATTCACTACGTGTGCTAATAGGATGGGTAATAAAATGGCAGGGGTTCTGTCTATTTTGGAAAGAATGGATGTGAAATGTGGATTTTTATGGACGACAATGAGAAAATACTGCCTTTCCCTGTGATATCAAATCTATACTATTTCCGGGGGGGGGGCAAACCTGATCGGAACATTGATTCACCACAAGCTTAAATATTCGATATATGCAGGATACTTAAAGTGAAGGATAAGCTGTAGAATATTTCTGACCTAAAAGGAAGAAAATCACGTGTTCAAAGATATGAATATTCCATTCAATTACGTGTTGAGGTAAGGGTACGTAGGAACAGTAATTACTAAAATATCTTTTTCTTCTATTAGGTGCTGTCAGAGGAGAGTCCAGTCTTGGCATAACTTCGTAGGTGTATGATACAAAATTCGACATAAAGCTTCAGAAATTACAAATAAATAAGGTAATATTTTTGATATATTATCCACAAAACCATATACATATACTAAAACGGGTAGATGGAGGAGAATACACTAAGGCAGTTGTTGCACCCCTTATAAAATTAACCACAAAATGACACAGAACAGGACACAAACACAACACAAGGGACAATGACATGTGGGCTGTGTCCTAACCTATAAATAACCTCTAATATACTATTCATTGACACGTTTAAGGTCACTTTATAAAGTGATAGTCTCTTCTCAGATTCTTAGAAAACACAATCTCATAAATACTCATCCTTTATATCATACTCTATTTTGGTTGTCATTTTTACTGACTCTAATATATATCCGACAAATATCAGTGGCGTCCTCATTTGCTATTTAATGAAACTTGTGGTATACTGATCTCCTAATGACCTTGACTATGTTTGCAGTACCCTCCGTGCCTTGATTTGTTATAATTATTTTGTACATCGTGACATTCACAATATTCTAAGAGGATTAAGTGAATAGGCCGTACTTAATTTTTCATTTCTTTGATTTTCTCACCACCATATTTGACCTTTTACGAAGCAGTTAAAATATTACTGAATGCATACTATAGCCTTGTATAATATTCCGTAAGTTTATGATTTGACCCACACAAATTGCAAGCAGAAACAATTTTGGTTTAATAATACTGTGAAATAGTCCAAAAATATTTTAAAAGTCTAACCAAAAATCAATCTAGTGGAACATGGTAGAAAATAAGGGGGAAACGTTTGTACAGGGTTACAAAATAGAATTGTTTTTTTATTTTCTATTGATTAAATGATGAACCAATTTATTGGGATACTCCTAAGGCTTTTAAAAAAAAAGTATAAATTGTGCCCTATCTATGCGTTATAGTTTTAGTACAATAGGCCACAGAACAGTTCAAGGTTCATCCTGGGTAAAATTCATAGAATGGTCCGATTTTGATGGACTGTTGTAAACTGTCAAATTTGTCCCACTAGAATCGTAATGTAAATAAAATTCTTTGTTTGAACTTCTATATAAGAATTAAGAGCTATACTCGTGGACCTCCCCATAGACCCTGTAGTCCATTTTGCATTCCAATTAATGCAACTAATATTTAATGTACCATTAGACAACAATTTGACACAAACAAATATTTTATAACTAAACGATATTCGCAAATTTCCCCCATTGTGACCTTAAACCTATTTTGACTCATAACTACAAAGATAGGGCAAACTATACCTTTTTAATCCTTCAATTTAACAAACAGTTGGCATACTTCGACGCGTTTTGATCTTCTCAATTTTGACCCCTGTATAAACCTTACCCCCCTTTAAAAATATATGTCCTCCACTCCTTTGTGATTTTCTTAGACTTTTGATATGTTGTTTTTAAAGGTCTTCTCAGGACAATTCTGTTGAATTGATTCTGTTTGCAATTAGTTTTGGGTGGTTAAGACGCATTCATTCTATTTTGACTGGCCTATAATACTACTTTCCTTTCAAATGAAATGTTGCCAATTTAATTTCGTACTATAAGGATTTAAGAAAATTTATTATTTATGTTTCATCTGTGCAGTGATAACTTACTGGTAGACGGTCAAAAAACATTTTACTGACTAACAAATATTTGTTTAATTAATTGTTGGTTGCTTTTACTTACTGTTCCTTAAAATTCCGGTTAATATTGTTAAATTTTCCAAAATATCAATGAAATTTGGTGTTTGAAATTTGGAAGCAAAAACCAAAAGACATCTGATGATTTTAATTGTGACATTTTTGCGATGACTTTTAAAAACATCAGTAAGACTTACATTCTTCACTGTATCCTCTGCGTTGCGGTGAGTTGAAGAACTGGCCGAATTGCATCTCTATCCAATATCTGCCTGACGGTAGCCGCTATAAGCAAGTCCATTTGTAGCGTGTGGGCGTTGAGTTGTGGCAGAGAGTGATATATCGGCATTTAAAATAATGGCCTTTTATTATTTATAAAAGGGGGGTAGGAGGATTTTCACTTTTTCCGGCGGAAAAAGTCGCATCCTCCTTCGCTCTGTGCAAAAATTTTCGCAATCCTCCCTGATTTTATGAGATTTCTCAATGAGTAGGGCTATGGCTAAAACATATAAAACATTAAACAAAAGTAAGCGATGTGTAGATTGTTTCTTGAAAAAGCATATGCGGTCACGGCATTTTGGTGTACGATAGCAAATCAGTTATCAAAAACCATTGGGAAAAACCTATAACTTCTTAAAAGTAATATTTATTCAAATAGATTAGCGTTTTTCACGCTAACTTTCTTGTCATATACGTAATGGGGACAAAAGCGGGCGGGGTATATTCCGGGTATCGGTGGTTATTCTGGGCATAATGATAGTGTGTATGATATGCTCGGTTCGTTTTTTTATTACGGCCTTGTTGGAGTCTTCTCATAGTTTTTTGTATTAAACATTTCAAATTTCTAAACACTTTGACATCAAATGTGCAAATAGCTGCCTAAAGATGTTTAGACCTCAAAATGTTTAGCTATAAGTGTTTTAAGATATTTATTGGCTAAACAAAGTATTGAGAAACTCCGGTACAAAATAAGTTTTAAATCCTAATTACTCTTTTTACAAGTAGGTGTGAAAAGAGTTATTATGAGAATGCCTTTCGTAGAGTATTTGTGACGCCGGCAGTCAAAGCAATATCTCAACGAGTGTTGATAACAATCACTTTTTTTGATTTTTTGGAGAAGTTTGAACCTTTAAATTGAGTCTTAACGGTTATGTGCTCGTAGTGGCGTTTCCTTAATGAAAGCCATAGTTCTACACACATTTTCTTCGAAACACCTAAAAAAAAAAAGAGCTGGAAATTGAGGGGAAATCACAGATCATTTCTGAAGATTTTGGAAACCCTAGTTCCGGAAAGACCCCATTTTGAGGGCCTCAAATAGCTCCGGGAGCCTCAATTGTTTAAATCCGGGCAATTATACACTATCCATATAAATGTTGAGACCCCCGGGAGAACCATCACCTGCAGAATATTCAGGTGAACCACGTGCATTATATTCGCTGATGGTATAGAGTACATCCAGTAGGTAGGCGGCGCAGGGGGTGCACAGGGGCGGCCCCCCGCCCCCTGAGATTTTTCAAAATTTAGGAAAAAAAACAGGGGTTTTTGCGCAAAAATTAGGGGGTTTTAACCAATGAGTTCATTTTATACTGTTACGCCCCGATGAGTTCGACCCTCTATGATTTTACCCCTTGGCTTCGCCACCTGCCGATTTCAGTATTAACTTCAAAAAAGGACTCAGTGCACCGTCCGCCACCGACCGCCCATCAAGTGCTATTCCAAAATAGTTATTGTTATGTTTGGGAGCCCATTCACGTTAGATTTTTATAAGCGGCGCGTTTGTTCAGTTGATGTCTAGTTGACCGATGGAGAGAGGAGAAAACTCAACTCCACCCGAAGTTCAGGGTGATTAAGTTTTAGAGAAAAAAATCACCAAATTAGGAAGTTGGCGAGGTGTTTCCTACCAGTCTACTGTATGAAGGCGTAAAGCCATGAATAATACAGTCGTAGGCGAGCGATTGGCTGTTGCGCATATCGTATTTTGACCCAAGATTCACGTGTTACGCATGCTCACGGGTAGAAAGAAAGAGAAATCGCCGATGCGACTGGAGTATATCATGGGGTCTGAAACGACGGTACCGTATCAACTTGACCATTGTTCCGTATGAGTTTTGACAAGAGATAAGTCTTATTACCATGACATGTCCCCATTTCATTTTTAGAGATCAATTTGCATACTATCCTGGTCAAGTTCAGGTGCTTGGAAAAAATACGATAATGATATGCTTGAAGATCAAGTGAAGGGATTTATTGGTATGAATCTATCGGCAAATATATAATAAAATATCCCTAAAATGACGCTACCAGAGGGTTGCCATGGTCATTGGAGTATTCCTTGCGAAAGAAAAGAGAAAGGACAGAAAACACCATTTTCAAGCTTAACTTTCCAAGCAGTAAACGATTTAAAGAAGCCGCCACGTTATTATTTACGCTATCCTTTTGCCAAGCCATGTTAGTCTTTCACACCCACCAATTGAAAGATGGTCGGTGGTGGTGGTTAGTCAAGTTTTGACCTGTATGAAAGACTGTCGCGTTACTTTTAACATTGAATTAAAAAACACAGCTTAATTTACACGTTTTCCTTTAATATATAAAGTTATCAAAAATGGCATACTTTGTGCCTAAGTTTTATAAAATGAGCTGGGATTCTTGAGAATATAGTTTTTTAAAATAAAATTCAGGAAACTTACATCATACAAAGGAGCGCTACTCGGTACATTGAAAAGAACGCAGATTGCTGAAACGCGCATTAGTGGGTTTTCGAACATGGTCTCTATACAATGGAGTGGAAACCTGGGCTTCGTAATTGAAACATGATGGCCATATAGGTCATCCAAAACGAGCCCAACAGAAGCGTAGGTGGTTAAGAGCCGGTCATTTATACAAAATTGTCCCCTTGAAAATTGGAAAGAGACATACCGATACAGAATCAAGCCAATTCCGTGAGCTCATGGGATGGCAGTCTCTAAAACGTGCCACCCGGGATACAACTTCTGGTAAACAGGTGTATCTGGAATTCTATGTTGTTCGGTAAGTCCAAGATGCCCACCCGTTGCTCCATTCATCTAAATTACAATACTGTGGTGTAGCCAATCCATTGTATAGAGATCAGTGGTACAGGTGCGACTGCGATAAAAACTATAAATATTAAACGACCCATTTTCAAAATGTCCACGTTTTTCATGGATTGTTAGTGTTTAGCCAACTAAAACCTTGTAATCACAAAATGATATCTAAAACACCCCTCTAACATTTCTCAATCACTGAGGTTTTAAAAGTGTAGTTTGTGCCATAAATAAAAATTATAACGAACCTTCGCTCCTATCCTTGTGTGCTCAACGAAGTTCACAAGGATAAGGCTTGTGGCAAACTGCCCGTGCTATAGGCGCGTATGGGATATATTTTCGCCTGGTTCTGTTTCGGTATTGCATGCGGCGGTGTAAATATACCACAGGGAACAAACACGGTAGTTCCAGGATTGATGTACAGTTGTGTACATTTGTCGGATAAATCTGGATTTTTCGCAAGGCAGACTCCAATGGCCATGAAAACCGATCTGGTACGGTTTTATTTAGGGATATTCATAGATTATGTGCCGATAGATTTCTACCAATAGATCACTTTTAAAGCAACTATCAGTCATTTTTTTCAAATTCAAATGCACATTTTGGTATCTAAATTGCCCAGTGATTCGACTTTCTAAAGTGATAATGAAGTATTTTCCCCATAGGCAAAGTTGGCAGCGTTTTGAAGTATTCGCGTAGTGGTTTGATGTTTCGAGTATTTGACCATTGAATGTCATGTTCATGCCATTATCCTGAAAGATGGACAGATATAAGGTTGAGTCGGTTGGCTTTCCTTTTATGATCCAAAAATATTGAAAGATGATTGTGGTTGTTCCACTGGTTTTGAATGTAGTATCACATAGGGCGATATAAACCTTGGAGCCTTGATCGGTCATGACAGTAGCGCTTGGAAGACGACAGATTTGACTTGACAGTTCCTTCAATGGGCGTTATCACAATGGTTACAGTTACAGTTTTGGTTGGGGGGGCTATTTTTACGACTGGTGAAATTTTTGTGGTTGGTAAAATTTATTGTGCTCATTCTATCCATGCAACTGTAACTGACCTTTACAGTTCAGGGTGAAGATTTGTTGAAGGTAGATCCTTTTGGAAAATGTAGACCTTTTGGGAAAATGTTTATCAATGAGATTGCAAGAATATTTGCCAGAATTAGTGGAAACATTCTCTTGCGAAGGGGGGGGGGGGGGGCTCATCACTCGAGATATTAGAAAAAAAAAAAAAAAATTTTCCTTGTGGGTTGATGATTTAGTTTTATAATATTAGTCGAGTGGTATTATTGGGTTTAGAGTATGGACGGTAGGAATTATTGTTAAAAATCGTGGTGACATCCAAAAAGTTGACACATTTTAATCCTTGGTCAACAGAAAATTTTAAGTCCATATTTATTAATTCACATTTATGAGGGGTCTTGGACACTCTGTTAGCTTGAGATTGACTGAGCAGTTGCGACGGATAGCTCAATCCGTCGTCCCTAGATAAAAACCAACTTTGTTGAAACAAATGCGATATGCTGCGCCGAAATACCGGGATATGCCGAAACGCCGGTGTGGCAGTAGTTGCAGCAGATGACCTTGCGTACAGGAGGGGGATCTGCCGAAAACGCCCGCGGTTCTTTCGGCAATATTCGTGGCGAAACTGCGGGGCTACGCTAATTACCCTGCCGAACGGCAGGGTTACTTGCCGAAACAATGATGGGTATCCCAGTAGTTCGCACACGAGGGATCATTATTACAGCGTGCGGTTTGTGGATGTAATAAGTTCTTTTGTCATGGCTGTTACGGACACAGGATGACACGAACTAGGTGCTCAGTTGACTCAGCTCGTACACCAGGCTAAGATTAGCTTTAAGACGGATATTTTTAGGGCCCGTTCATTTTTTAAAAGGAGGGGGCCCGCAGGAATTGAAATGTGTTTGGAAAGGCATAACCCCCAATGTAAAGTTATAGGCCCTCTGCATAGAACCATACAACCATCGGGCCACCCCCAGAAACACACAATTAGGGAGCATCATATGATTTTACGTTGAGCAGATAGGTGTTGGTTACTGAATAATTACATGTACACCTGACCCCCCCATCAAGAAAAAAATAAAATCACATAACCCCTTTAATTTGTGAAGTAGAAAATCACATAGGTCTAATCCGGAACCCTATAACCAAACCCTAACCTAATCCTTAACTAATGTCTTAACCCTACGTCCTATAGGCACTATAAACCCCAACCTAAAACCTAACCGTGTTGACAAACCGGCCTAAGGGGACCTTTAGAATGGGAGAGCCATATGTATATCAATGCGGTATCACATTGTTTCGAGATTAGGCACCTTGCTAAACGAACATTAGCAGCGGGGTCGCATCTACCGGGTTGTGCTTTGGCGTTCAAGATCTATTAAAGATACATATTAAAAATGCTTGTCCTGAAATGCCAAAAGCCTGAGTGTTAATGAAGGAGTGGTTGATAAACGTTGAAGAAAATGTCCATAACGAAATGTGCAAACGAAAAAATGGCTAAACACGTGCTCGAAACATAAACAGCACGTTATTTTCCACTTCCCTTCTCCTCTGCCGAATGCTCGGGTTGGTAGTTCGGCAGTCCGAGCTGGAGGGAAGTTTCGGCACACCAGGGTATCATCAACAAGAAAAAACACTAGCTCCTTTTTTGCGGTGCAGTGATCGTCAGATTTTCTCTAGGGGATATTAGGGATATGCGAATTTTAATACCACAAAATTTGAATTCCTGTGATCCCAAATTTATTTGCTGGATACAGCAGTCAAGACGGCAAACAGACTGTGTAAAATAGGTGGTCATTTGGTCAATCCGTGACCGTGGTAGAGGCAGAGCGTCAGTTCTCAGTGGAATTGTCTATATGGGTTAATCCAAAACAAAATTTAGGCTGGAGTGCCCTCGCGAAAGTTGTGGGCGGAATCCAGGAGGGGGGAAAGGGAAAATCATAAAGCAGGGGTCAAAAAGTGAAAAGCTGGATGCTGTAAAAGGATAACGAACGTGTTCTTCTGTTACAAGGATTTAAAAGTATAGGTTGTATACTGCCTACAAGGTTATGGTTATAGCGAGGTCGAAGACAAAATTCGTCAAGGTAGCACACCAACACCCGATAATGACAGGTTTAAAATGACACCAATATGGCATTCCTTATTTTGGCGGTCACAATGAAAGCTATTAAAATCCACCACTAATTCTGCGCTGCGCTCACCGCAAAAATGCACACTAATGATCTTGAGAAAGACCATTCGCGATAGTGTCTGACATGGCGAGCCGCATTGTGTCGGAAATTAGCAGCAAAACATAACCGTACATGCAGATAACCATTGTATTCGCGAATGATCTGTCTTGAAACCACATAGAGGAATCCGGGTCAGATTAAACGGCCGTCTTTGGTGGCAAACAAACACTGCATGCCACATGGGAGGTGATACAGATGGCAAAGCAGGCGACAGTTAGGGAAAATGTGCAGAGTTTATTTGGTTATTCAGTGCAAGTTTTTATTTGGTTATGTTCGTGGTAAGAATTTATAAATAATTTTACACCGGTTTTAACACCTCCACCAAAAAAAAAAGACACAAATCATCACAGTTTCCCACTTTGGGTCACGAGCTTCAGATTTTTTTTTGAAAGGTTTAGCCAACACCGCTGGGCGCGTCGCACCAACAGACTCGGCGTATAAAAGCCTGGATAGGCATTCCAGACAACATATTATTGATTATCAAATTGGATCGATTAAGCCCAAATTAATTGTAGGATCTGAGTGCAAAAAAGATTGGGCGAGACGCAGTCGAGAACAATATTTTAAAAATGCGATAGCGAGACCAAAGTGAATATTGGGCCCGGCAGTAACTCATCCAATTTTATCATTATTCAGTTTTGGATCTGATATTTTCCCACACTTGGACTCCTCAAAATTGATAATGGCCCAATATTGGTTTCCATTGGCAATAGTGGCATTGGCACTTAGCTTGTACATGTACCATATCGAGCCAATATGGCGTTCCCATTGGGCAATATTAGCATTGCGCATTAGCTATGTCGACACCAATATCGAGCCAATAGGGGTTTCCCATTAGGTAAATTAAGCATTGGCATTAGCTTGTTGACCAATATCGAGCCAATATATGGGTTTCCATTGGGCAAAAATTGCATTGGAATTAGCTTGTCGACCAATATCGAGCATATTGGTTCCACATTGGTAATATTAGCTTTATTGGATATCTCTGTTGACAGATATCGGGAGCAATATTGGTTTTCCTAGTGGCACTCAACCTGGTCGATTGTTGTTGAAGGTGAACTGGGGCGTGCGTCTCAATAAGACCCCTCATTTTTCCAGCAAAACGTTATGTTTTTGACGATTTATTTTCGAAGTGATACAATGAAACGTTTGTCATATAATATAATTGTATGATGCGTTGGTGTGATCATTTTCAAGATAGTTTGATAGGGAAGCCAATGTAAACACAACCATATTTAACTCAAAAAACATAGATATACTTGACTCCATAGAATGTACATGTCAGGAAAAAGGTACTTATCCAATGTTTCACACATTTTTGCATAACTTCCCTTCACTACCTATTTGTAAATAGTAGTACTGCAAAAACACGTACCTGTATCAAGAGGGAGGGGTCTGTCCTATATATTGGTAGTGAATGACAATTTTAATTTAAGTGCTAATTAGTGCTCATATTTAATGGATTAATGGTATTATGCCATTAATTTCAGCAGAAAATAATATTGGGCAAAAACTTGGGTCCAAATTTGATCAGAGTATTGGTCCAAGGTTGGCTCTTTATTGGCCCTTATTGCTTTCAATATTGGCCCAATCTAGGGCCAATGAGCAAAGAATATGGGACAATATTGTAAGCCATTATTGGGCCAATAAATTTTCAATTGGGCTTATCTTGGGCCAATATTGTAATGTGGTCTGGGCATAGTACATGGTTTCCTTGTGTATGTCCAAAGAAAGAAAAGTGTGGCTATCTCTCAAAAAGTGACTGCCGTTGCAGTTAGATGTACATACGACTTTTTTTAGAAGTCGGTTAGTACCGAAATTCTAATACGGGGCACAAGTGAATACCCGCAAAAACATTTTAACCTTAGCAAAGTAATTGGAAAATTATTCATTATCTCACAAAAGTTCCAAATATCAGAACCTTGTAAATTCTCAGCTGGACGATATCTCAGCGAGGATGTTACCACCACTTTGCCTTTGATTTTTTGCCATATTTCTTGTACATTTCTTGAATTCGGGCAGTGCTTTGCTGTAAATCAGTGGATTTAAAGCTGTGTGAATTAATCATAATGAGGTAAACTTGAAGAGAAACAAACGAGGCTTGGGGTGAAGGGACGTTGCTGAGGCCTAGTCCATATTTGTAGAAGATTTCCCATGGTAGATAACATAATGCTAGAACAGCGTAGCAAGTACGAGCGCCTTAGCAATGCGCCAATTTTCGCATTACACCATGTTAACAGGGTCGATTGCCATGATCAACACGATCTTTTTTGGCTCCTACCTTCTTTACCAAAATGCTTCCTTCTGGCGCGTGCAGTCTAGTGCATCATACATATTGGGCACACCAGAGGTGAAGTGATTTGCGGCTCGGTTAAGTTGCAGTCCCTCCCGTCAGACAATGCACTATTGGCCAATACCATAAGACGATGTTCAAACACGAAACGTTATGTCAGAAACCTTCTCCTCTGTCCTACCTCATCGGTTTGTAGTGTCCTCACTGGGAAGTCAGGAAAAGCAACATCTCGTTGCGACGAATTTTGACATCGATATAACTAGGACTTCCCCTAAATTCAGCTTGATCCATCCTCTTCGATCTGAAATCCTTGTTCCATATTTGTCCGGATGTAGCTTTCTTGATGCTTCTTGAAACTGATGTAGCGTCACAAGGGGCGGATTTTAGCCGGGATTTCCTATAGTATAAACCTAATTACAAAATGCAGCATACAATGTTGTAACAACCGACAAAGAGCGCCAATACCCAGGCGCATGCGGATTTTCATTTTCTCCAAAATTACACTGCCGACTGGCACGCAATTCCTGTACCAAACAGCGACCGAAGCCCTGCAGCATCATGAAAGTACTGTGAGTTGTATTTCGTAAGCACCGACAAAAGCACGTGGATGTGATGATTGTATAACGACAAAAGTTTGCCTGGAATAAAATAGATTTGAAAGGTCGAAACGAAACAGCAAACCATTCTGCAAACGCTGATTAACACCAGATGAAGAGAGATGTGGTCACCATCGTCCCCATAAACACCAGCGAAAAGCCAACGACAACTCTGCTTGACGGTTATTACCAACATCGTGAGCTGAAGGGAAGGAATGGCGATGTTACGCAAGCGATCCCTGCGCACACGAGATCTGACGGAAGCAAATTGCAAGTAGATGACAAAGACCCCGCTTTGCCTTCCTTTGAAAGGCCACCACAAGTATAACCAAACTATTTCCTCAATATTAGTAATCACAGTACTAAAATAACGGCAAACAATCCCATTCTCATTGGGGTATTATGCAGGGTGCCGCCTCATGCCGAAAACACATTACGGTGCTGTTATGCCATTCAACACATGGTGATATTTGTCGTTTATTGTGGCCGAGATTATGAAAGAATCTATTAGTTAAATCGATTCTGAAAACGATATGGCGTAGAGTCCTATCTAGATTTAAAAGCTGGATTGAAATTGCTTTGATAATATTTTAAAAGGATTATCATTTTATTGATCGTGTTGGTAAGCCTCTGGCGATTAAACTTTTAAATAACGCTAAATAAAGGTCACTTCTGGTATGGAGACGTGTTTGGACCGACCATTCAGCTGAAAATAATGATAATGCGCAGCTAATGGTAAGAAGGTCTTGTCAGTAATATATTTTCAAAACAATTGACAAAGTTATTAAAACAAGTAGAAGCCGACCGTTCTTACGTATAAACCACGTGATACACTGTGTGACTTGTGAGCCGATATGACGGAATAGGGAGTGCAAAGAACCATAAATGTCTAACTCGAACGCCTATTCTTACGATTCCAACCCGTATCTAAATCCTCCTTTTGTCCCCATATTTTTTACATTGGATTCCCCCCTCGTTTGCCCTTGCACCCTTTTTGAATTGCCCCCACTCTTCTTACCGCGTAAGAACTTAGGTCGCTTTCACCGCACTTCGGTGCCACGCCATTCCTTTTTCTTTGTTTTTTTTTGCAACCTCCACCAATAAATCGAAGCAAGACACCAGACTATGTATGTTGGGACAACTTCTTTGTAACCATGATTATTTGGACCTTTGACACAGGCTGGTGCTGTTCCGATTTAATGGGGATCTGGTTCGCCACCTTTGATATGACCGAGCTTGGCACCCCCTGCATACCCTTACCTATTCGAGTGTTTATGCTCGTGCACGCAACCAGCATTATACGAACTTGCGGTTTGATGTAATTAGAAGCCGATCATGCACATTGACTACCGCTTCCTATTCACTACATGTGCTAATATTGATTGGTTAACACCCCTACACACGCCACCGTTTTTGTTAATCTGTGTTAACATTATACTTTGTGGAGTTGGAACGACTTGAAATTTGTTACGGCACAATACATGGAGATCACCTAATTTCACCGGCATGTTTGTTACTCTGCATGATCAACAATTTGATGCTTCTTAGTGTTTAAATTTTCTAAGGGGTCCAGAGGACGATCGGAACAAAACCACCTTTTAAAGGTTTGCTTCTTCTGATTTAAGGGTATGAAGAGCCTGCACTTGCATACACTCACCACCGTGAAGTATCGTGGGGAACATAGGATCTACTACATCTTTTGCGATACTTCTTCCTCTAACTGTTTCTAGAAGCTTGCTTTCTAATGCATATTGCCACACCCACACATTTTTTTTTTACTCTGTGCATATATGATTTTGTGGCGTAATTTTGAATTTGTTGTTTTTTTTTTAAAATTGTTAAAATTATGGAAAAGAATGGGATTTTGGTTTGCTGAATTTTAGGTACGACAATATTTGATACCATAATACGTTCCGCTCACTTCCTTGTCCTGCATTTAGCACACTCTTGCTTTTTACTTACTTGTCTGGTGTCCGGGGCGGGGTACACCCTAACCTCCAACCCTGATCTGGGATTTACATCTGACGTTCCCTCCATCACGCTCTGCAACATATTCGATATATTCTATGGAATAGCTTGTATTAATTGTGACACGGATAAGTCTGAGCAATATTTCTTGACCTTTTACCCCATTAAGGAAGCCAATCACATGTTGTTGTAATATGTTTTTGTTCAGTGTTCATAAGGCCATATGAATCTCATTCAATTACGTGGTTAGAGTAAGTGTACTTCATCTAGGAAAGTTATATTCGACTAAATATTTTTTTTTCTATTAGGTCCTTTCAGAGGGAGAGTTCCGTCTTGGCACTCGTTTTTTCCCCCCGTAGGGTATGATACCGATATATCGCGAAATAAAGCTTTCAGATAAATTCTGCACCCATAATATAATAACTCCGTTACGACTCTTTTTTTGTGACTTTTATATTATAATACAAAACCATAGACACTGATTATTCTGTCACAAACGGGTAGAGGGGAGATACAAACTAAAAGGCAAAGCCGGAAACAGGCTGTTCTTTTTGCATTTACCATCTTTATTATATATACACATTCAAACATGACACAGAATACCGGAACACAAGATCAACCAATCACAAAGGGATCTTCAAGGATCATGTGCTGGGTCAATTGAACCCCCCACTGATAAAACCTAATTCTATCTATACTTAGTTCCATGTTGTTTAAGTTGTGATATTTTAGCCTCTACTTTGTTTGTTATGGTGGAGGTATGAATGAGTTTGGGAATATATATGAAACGTATCCGGTACCTTGTGTGGCCTCATGTAATGTGAGCTTAGCAGCTTGGGTCCACGCCCCCAACTCTGAGCGGTTCGGCCATTCACAGTCTCGTCACGAGTCAAATGCATAATAAACCCTTTAGAATGTTAAAAAAGCGCAAACTAATCCTAGGAATAGTTCAGTGAAAGCAGTGTTGATATAGTCTGATTTCAGGAATAGTTGAGAGAACTAACAAGTTCTGCCACCTTTTGTCTGTAATCATTCAACAGGTGACCTGAAGCCTTCTCACAATTATGTATGTGTTGGTAGGCATGTTTTAAAACCAATTGTGGGTGGAGTATGTACACTATGCCTTCACATCAGTAGAAAATACAGTTATGCCGGAACGAACAACGTAACTTTATCTTGTAGTTGGTCAGTTTCTTTCAATCGATCTCTTTTGTATTGCGATTAAGAAATCGAAGATTTTCTGGTATTCTGTCCCCTATTTTGAAGGCCAAGGCCGAAGTCCAAAAACTCCGCCATAAAACTCTACTTCATTTCAATTGCCGAATCTATATAATTAGTATATCGCTATTAGTGGATACAACGTTTCATACTCTTCTCAACCTACCCGCAAAATGTCTTGTTTCTTTTTTTGCTTTATGTAAAAGGGATAAGTCATATTTTTTTTTATAAACGTGAGATTCGCCTTCATAGTCTTAGTTTAACCATAATTTCCCCACCAATATCACTCAATATTATACTCATCACCTTTATATTTCATACTCTATTCTTGTGTTGTCTATTTGTTACGGGACCTCATAAAGAGATATATCCGCACATCCCACACGACGTAGGGGCCGTACTCAATGGTTCTTATTTAAATGAATTAAATTGTTGTATAATGATTCTCAAAGGACCACCCATTGATCGTTTCTGTTTGCATTACACTTCCCTTGCCTTGATTTGTTATAATTATTTTACTATAGGTGACATTCACATAATATTCTATAGAGGATTAAGTGAATAGCCGTACTTTAATTTATCATTTGATTTGATTTTCTCAGCCAGTGTTTGACCGATATTCAAGAAAAACGTGACTTTTTTACGAAGCAGTTAAAATTTTACCTGAAGCACACTATTAGTTCGGAGCCAAAGCTCTAAAAAAGGTTTTTTCCTTACACCTTCCGCTATAAAATGTTTGACCCTATACATGTATAGTGGACATATTTGGAGGTGTGAAATGGGTTGTTGGATAACTTAAACTCTTGCACAGTGTCTGTACAAGCATTTTTGTGTGAGGGCGTCCTGAAGTGAAAATGCGTAAACTAGATTCAAGGGTACTGAAGAATATAAGGGTAAAAATGTAAAATTTCTGTAATTTTTGTAACATATTTATTTGCTATCTAGGGTAAAATGACCTAAATGTTCAGAATTTTGCATGAACAATGGCTCCCATTCCAGATGATTTAGCATTTCCGTGACACTAGCTTTCATTTTGTTGAAAGAGCGTCTTGGGACACCTTCTAACTGAGAGGTTTTTTTTTATAAGGGTCCCAAACCGAAACGCACAATATTCAAGACGTAGCCGGACTAAGGTTTTGTACGCCACAGTTTTAACTTCAGGTATACAGCTGTACAGGTTCCTACGAAGAAGCCCGATAAATTGATTTGCCCTGTTAGTGACATTTTGAATATGTTGAGCCCAACTTAATTTGCTGTTTAATTCTACCCCAGGTAGGTGTGTTCGGTTACTGTTTCTAAGACTGTATCATCCATCATGTAATTCGTTTCAAGAGGTTTCTTTTTGTAGGTAATGTGCATAGCGTAGCATTTAGCCTTGTTGAATTCATCTGCCATCGATATTTCCAGGCACAGAGATGATCTATGTCTTCCTGGAGAGCCTCGCAGTCTTTAACTTTGTTGATCTGCCTTACATGATGCAATCATCGGCTAGAAGACGTACCTCTGATGTCAGCCCGTTAGATATGTCATTTAGATACAGCAAAAACAACAGAGGGCCCAAAACTGTGCCCTGGGGGACACCCGAAGTGACATGTATAGAAGATGAAACAGCACTGTCTAAAGCTACCTGTTGGGATCTTTTAGTGAGGAAAGTTCTTATCCATGTATGTAATGAGCCTTGAACTAATCTGAGAAACTGAGGCAGCAGAGTTATTATTCTAATGTATCTTGTATCAAAGTTTCCATTCCTGGATACATTTGTAGCAGTCATCTCCTCTACTTTGTTGGAAGATGTCTCAAAAGATTCGGACCAAAGAGTGAATCCGGGAAAAGGCAACCGACTCAACCAAGGGGCCAAAGGAGGGTCACAGAACAAGGAAACTACTCCACACTAAGGACAGAGGGGGTCTTAATATAAGCGGGATGATATTTCAACTCGTTTTGAAGTCAGAGCTAAAGATGTGATTTTGTATCCCCTCCCCCCATAGAGTACTGTGTAAAATTAATATTGGTCGACCAAAATGAGGTATATTTTCGCTCATAACATCCAAACCAAACATCCTTTAGCCCTAAGATTTCACAGGGTAAATGAGAAAAATAGTAGCTTTCTTCCAATACCAACATTTTGACACTTCCGGTAAAATCTGGGGTTCCTGGGGACGAGGCTATTAATGATCGGACCATGGACATTTAACCGTACAATGATCCAGTAAAACAGTAACGAGATTGGGATGAGATGCTACCATTCGCGTTACTTGCATATAGAAGTTCGGTGCAAGAATCAACTGGACAAACTCCATATGCAATGAAATTTGAAGAATAGATTGCCCTTCCCATCGACATAGCTTGTAATCCGGTGGATCCGGATCACGAAGAGCAACTATCCACAGATTACGTCCAGGATCTTAGAGGTAGACTCAGAGAGGTTCATTATCGAGCTAGAGAAGTTCTTAAGAAAGCTGCTGTAAGACAAAAGCGCAACTATGATAAGAACTTAGCAGGAAGTCCATTACGAGTCGGATCATTTGTATGGCTATATGTCACAGCAAAGAACCTGTTGCATAACACTGTCAAAGAATCACACCAGCTCGACAGGCAGTGACTGCGCTCTCGTCGACTTTTCTGTCGACACACTGCTCAACTCCCTAGCTCCCCATTCAACATCTTACAGACATGGAATACTGCCTGGCTAGATACTCCAAGACCAGACCAATTCACTATTACATTTATGACAGAACTCCCACCTGGTAGTAATCTTCCACGCAAGGAATGGGTTACCTTAAAACCGGATTCGCACAGGAGTCGGTCGTTTCAACAGCAATATGCAGCGATGGGGGCTGCGACCATCTCCAGCCTACCAATGTGGTTCTCCATCACATTCTCAATGAGTGCCCTACCTTTCGTCCACCGGTGGATATAGACTTCTCAAGCCCCAACCAATCAACAGTGAGCTGGCTCCGCCATGTTTAGCTGCTGCCTCATACGCAAGAAGAAGAAGAAGAAGCAAAGAAAAAAGGGCCAATCACCTAAACTGCAGATGAGATGGATGGTCTATAGACCATTTGCACAATCCCCGAAATGCATCTCATTCGGTGCCCATTTCCATCCGGGAACTTATACCAGCCTCAAGTCGGCTAAAAACAAACGGTTAGGAGCGTAAAGAAAATACCAGAAAACTTACCCTATCTGTGACGTTGCACTATAGTTGTGTAATCGTCCGTCAGGTGACAAGTAGAGCACAGTACGATCGAAATATCACGTTTTGTCGTGAATTTCAACACCAGTGCCTCGATTGTTTTTGTTCCATAGATATTCTTCTACATTTTTGTAAGATTAACTTCACGTGAAAAGGTACTTTGTATTGTAATTTTAGGCACTGTTCGGTGACGCGAACGAACAACAAATTTTTGGTGTAAACATGACCTCTGGTACAAGTTCCCGGATGGAAATGGGCACCGAATGAGATGCATTTCGGGGATCGCGCAAATAGTCTATTCCTAATCATTACAAAATTGTCCGATCTACCGAATCAAACAATCTCCACAGGCCAAGCCAAGGGTGGTACATTTTGACAAACTGAAACCAGGAGAAGACCTCCCAAGCTGGATCAAATAGACAAACCACCAGAGGAAAAGAAATATATTTGCTACATAAAATTAACTGAAATAAATCTTACGTAAAATATTCGGACAATGAATTGATGTTATGTAATATTTGAATATTGAATTTTGTTGATATAGCTCCACGTCTAGCTATTGTGTTATGTTACTATTCTGTATCTATCTAGAGCAATCTTATATAAAGTGATGCCAGCTATGACGTAATCTTGACAGTCTCCACGAGTATGCGTTTGAGAAGGCGTATGTTGTTCATTCTTAAAACATGACCAAACCAGGTCAGTTGTGATTCAGTGATACGAGGAAGGATCCCCTTTGGTCTGGATTTGCAGGAGGAATCCTTGAAAGGACTTCTTCATTTCGGATCTTAAACTTTCAAATGATGTTTAAAATCTTTCTGTAACAACGCATCTCAAAGGATTCCAATGTCTTTAGGTCATTCTTTTTGATGGACCAGATTTCAGAACCATAGAGTAGAACTGGATAAACAAGAGTATTGACAAGATGAAGTATGGCGTGACGTCTTTGTCAAGCCGTGCTTTCTGTAGTTTCCCTAGGGCTGTTGATGCCAACAACAATCTGCTTTTACTTTCGCTGTTGCAATCATTTCATGTTGTAAGTATCGCTTCAAGGTACTTGAATCGATTTACCTGCTCAAGAGATGTAACATTCAGCTTAATGGAGCAGATCGTCATGAGAAGATACTATACTTTTTTATTTTGCTATGCTGATCTCCATCCCATATTTCTTGCTGACATCATGAACTCCGTCAAGTGGGGTTTAGAGATCTTTTTTCTCTGAATCTGCAATGAGAGCGATGTCATAGGCAAAACGGAGGTTCTTCAGTTTGTAGCAGTCTACGTTAATACCAGCTTTTTGTAGTCCTCAAAGGCGTCAGCAATGATATTTTCTAGGAAGAAATTAGAGAGGTCTGGTGAGAGAAGACAGCCGCATCCCCTCAAAAATCCACAAGGGGGCAAAAGGTCCACTTTTTCCTGGTTTTTGTGATAAAAAGGTCCAAAATTTAGAGAAATTTTGACAAGAAAGTCCACTTTTTGGTGACGAGATGTTCAAGAGGTCCAAAAAGGACCATTTTAGGGGGGAGGGGGTTAGGGCCACTTTGATCCCTCCTCCCCCCAAAAAAATAAATCATGCGTACGGCCCTAAACACCATAATGATGTAGCACAGTATACTGACCATCATATCATAAAAAAAGCAAAACCTTTCCATTTTTCCCAAGTCAATGCTGGATAAAGAAGCTTCAAAGTAAAGACTTGTTAAACTGTAGAGCGTCCGGGTGTGAATCCTGACAGTTCCTTTGCTAAGATGGCTTCAAAATAGGGTTTCCTCCGACTCCATATTATCTCCATTAGTATTTTACTAAAGCGATTGGTCAAGCTGATGGTCAAGTAGTTCTCACATTCAGTGATATCTCCTTTCTTGGGCATCGTGGGTATAATGGATTTTGTCCATTCATCAGGAATGCTTTCATTCATCCATTTTTCAAACATATACAATGCAGTTGGTCGATGATGCAATCACCACCACCATGCATAAGCAGTTCTCCTAGAATTTCATCTGTTCCGGGGACTTTTCCAGTCTTTATGTTTGCCAGCTGCTTCAACTTCAGAGGGGAGAGTGGATGGCTCACTATCTAATTTGTTCCAACTAGTCTGGGTTGGAAAGAAGTTCACCACTGCTATTATGGATGGAGTTTGATGTAGGGTTCCTGTCTATCTATCTGGTTCTGGTCTTGATGGTGTTGAAGACTTCATTGCTCTTGTTCTGCTGCATGTTGGTGTCAAGGGTCTGACATTTTTTAATTAAAAAAACCCACGTTCTAACACTTTCTTTGTCAGCTTTAAGAGCTTTTTGGATTTATCTTGTCAGTTTATTGTACTCTTGGCGATTACTAGGATCTTGGATAGCATTTTTCTTTGCCTTCTTCTCTCGTCCGTCAATACAAGGGTTGCATCTGAAATCCAGCCTGACCAGTGTTTCTTCTTAGATCTATGGTTACCAAGGACAATATCTGCTGTGTCTTTGAGGATTGCGGTTGCTTGTTCCAACAGGGAGTCTGCATTTGGTTCAACAGGTGTTTAATTCATCTTCCAACAGTCGAAACCTGTTCTGCAAGTCTAGCTAAAATTCCTTTTCTATGCTAGGATCATCCTTTCTCTTTCTCTTTTCATATCCACTTGAACATCACTCTGATCTTTGCCAGGACCAGGGAGTGGTCAGATCCAATATCTACACTCTGGAATGGTCTAGTGTTATTCACTTCAGATAAAGATCAAGTCAATCATGTTTTTACATGATCATGTGATATCCAAGTCCACTTTCGAGAAGGTTTGTGCTTGAAGAGAGTGTTGGATATGATGAGGCTGTTTTCTTTAAAGAAGTATAGCTGGCGTTCTCCTCTAATGTTCATCTAATCATATCCATATTTCCCAATGGTGGGTCCCCAGGTTTCATGATCTTTGCCTACCTTAGCATTCCAGTCACCCAGGATGATAAGTATACATCAATTCTACTTTGGATGGTGGCATAGATGTTTTCTACTACATCATGAAAGCACGAAGTTTTCGGAGTATATACTTGGAATAATTATTGTGATGTTAGGGCCTTGACCTCTGCATCTAATGTAGATGTGGTTACTAAATGGGTCAAAGCTAATGACGGATCTGTATGTAGTGTCAAAAGAAATCCATCTCCTGTCAGTCATTGGTTGCTTGCTGTAGAAAAGATGATCTTGCACCCTCCATCAAGATCAATGACTCCTTGCTCTTTCCATCGCAATTCTGCTAGACCGAGTACATCCCATTGGAATCCTCTCTGCATCTCCTTTCAAGAGGGTCACCTTTTTCCCGACCATATCCCATGAGGTACTTCCCAATTTCAGAACATCCCTCTCACTATATCAGACATGCCATTGTCACCACTTTGCAAAAGTTGGCTTTCACATATGTAGCGTCATAAGCTGATGATCTAGTATGTTAAGGATTGCCCGATTTTCGTTGTTATAAAATTAACACAGTCTCCTGGGCGGGGTCTTCGAGGAAGTAGCAAGGAGCTTGTTTGCCATGTTGATCGCCTCTGTAAAAAAGAGTAAAGCTACTCCGAATGGAGTTGAAAACTCACATCAAACTGAGTGAATTTACTCCATTCCGATTAAGATTTTACTCTTTTAACTCAAAATGTGGAGTGAATTTACTCCATTCCCATTAGATGTTCTCTTTTTAGCAGAGCGTATCCCCTTTTTACTCCTGGTACTTTTTACAAGTGTTCCATCTGACATGTCCTTTTCTGATCTTGGCTCATCGGGTTTTGTTCGTGGCTTCACGGACAGTAGAATGAGCGAGGAAATAGTTCACTTACTTGCTTTGGATAACATAACCAACAGCTTTTTGGAAAGAGTACTGAAGAAACACTGAATGCTGAATACACGTTTGAACATCGCATATGATGTAAAAAATTGATGTGCAACGACAACACGGGGGGGGGGGGGGGGGGGGGGGGGGGGGGGACTCTTGGTGGACTTGGAAGCTAAAACCAGAAATACCGCAACGACTAGTATTTTGCTTGTTCTCAAGTACTATGAGTGATTTGTCAAAATCAAAATTAAAAAAAAATCATCACAAAATAAGATTTTTGCATATCTGGTAACAAGATAGCTAGGCTAACACACTCTGCAAGTGTTAAAACGGAAAGCAATAACCGAATAAAGACAAAATCGGTATTGTAGTTCATTACTCTCCGTACGACACTTTCTACAACACACATTTGCATGGACATTTCTTATCTTTGAACTGATATTTTTCTTTCCATCATTTTGGTCAGTTTTCATTTTAGAAGATTTTTTTCACTTTTAGACTACTTCTGCAAACGTCCTGCAAAGGCATTACGGTCAGACGATGTATCATGTATCAATATCCCCATCCTTGATTTTTTTTTTTTGTGTCGTACTTTTTAGGTAATTAGAATATTTGTCTAGCATTAATTAATTTGTATTATCATAACTTTACCCGTATACGGGTGCTATAATTCCAACGCCTTGGTGGTTCTTAAGTATCCTCCAGTCTCAATGAATGTATGACTATTTTTTTTCATATATTTATATCATTGTTAGCATTGTTGTTGAGATTGGAAATTCGTCACTGAAATCTTACACTATCAAATCGAAAAACAGTGATTCAGGGCCGTTCAAAGCACCGTGTCGCGATAATATGCTTACACACATTTCTTAATAATACAAAACCCTACCTCAAATCACTTCATTTGAGCACACATCTTCAAATTTTCTTCAACGGTTTTGCCACATTGTATATATGTATGTAAAGTGTTTTCTTACAACACTCACAACAAAAAGAGATAAGGGTGAGAGTTTGATTAAGTGGCCTATACCAAGTTAAGTGCGAATTAACATCCATTCAAAATTTTCCATCGTTTTTCTCAACGTACTACTCTGATACTGATCTTGAGAAGATCTTCGTACTGAACATATTGTGTTTACAAGATATGATTATGATAAATGTGTTTGAACAGTTAAGTGGCGAATCGGGCATCCATGAAAATTTTCCTCAATTATTTCCACAAGTCACTACTCATTATCCATCATATTGGTCCTTTGAGAAATTTCGATAAGGTTGTAATGTTTTTTAACGATCAAGTACTATCATAACTGACCCATCGACAATTGTAGATGTTATATGATTCATTTTAACACATCAGAATGCTTTCTTTAATGTGATGCAGAGACATTCCACTATGGATGGGTTTATATACAACCGGTAAATTGCCTTTTGGAATGAATGAAAAAATGGTCCTGGAGCATATTTTAAGATGCTCCCTGATCATATTTGAATGTGACAATGCTCCGGAGCAATGGCAATTGATCTTGCAGCCATTGGAGAAAAGTCACAAATGGCTGCTGCCCAGGAGCATATTTGCCATATGTTCGTGGAGCATGTGCATTAATTTGTCTTAGACATATTTCCCCGTTATTTATGCTCCAGGCCTATGGTCCTGGACCGTATGCTCCCGGGAGCATAATTTCTGGCCAAATCTCATTGCAGCAGAAATACCAAGTCTGAGTGTTATGTGCAGAGCCTCTTCCTGATAGGTCAACTGAGCGCACCAAACATGGGTGCTAAGGTGCATGGAGAGTCAGTAGGGGGTCACCACTGCTATAACAATAAAACCATTGGCAAAACCTAACCTTCCCTCCATCATTTGCTCCGGGGGACACGTTAATTTACCACTTTAATTTCCATTTCATCGAACAACCACTTTGTGCACGAGTTTAATAGTTATAGGTTAGAGTTTAGGGTTATAGGTTAAGGGTTTAGGTTAGAATTCATGATATAGTTTACGTTTCCGGGGTTGAGCTTATGATTTAGATTTATCGCTAGGATTTAAGGTTCGAATTTGGGTTCAGTTTTAGGGTCCTGGTTAGAATTCCGTTTAAGGTTCGGATGTATTATAGATTTCGGTTTAAATTAGTGTTTTAGGTTAGAGTTGGGGTTAGGGTTATAGGTTAGCGTTTAAGGGTTATAGGTTAGAGGTTTATTTGTTTGAATGTTCTGGATAGGGTTGGTCCTATAGGGTTAGTATTGCGGATTAGGGTTAAGATTTAGATTAGGTTAAGAATTAATTTTAGGGTTATAGGTTTAGGGTTATAGGTTATGGGCTAAGCAGGTTTAAGGTAAGGTTTAGAGTTATGATTTAGAGTTATCTGTATTGTGTTTAGGCTTCAAGTTAGGATTTAGGTTAGGGTTCTTATAAGGGGTAGTCGATTCGACAAAGTGGAAATTAAACAGTTAATAAAGTGGCAATCAACCTCTGGCAGCCTTTCCTTCACTAAACGCACCAACACACTAACATGTCAAGAAACATAGTAATCATACCAAATTTCCCAATATCAAGAGGCCTGTTGCGCAGACGCCACCAAATACTTATCAGACCAAAAGGAGAATTCTCAAAGACATTTTCTTACCTCATTAATCATGACATTAAACTTTAACTTCAGAAGATTCTCAAAGTTGGTCGCTTCTGGGATCCGTTCCTAGAGATTTGATCAAGTCGGCAAATAATTGCCGACGGGTACTGGACGGTTCAACCCTGAACTGTTGATAGAGGAATCACAAATGGTTTAGTCTTTGTAAGTTCAAAAGCTTTTTTTTTCTTTCGCTTTTGTGACCCCTTAACTTATCTCGTAGTACTCCTTTTTTACTAGTCACATAAAATGCTTATTTTTTCCATTGTTGTCCTTATATCAGTTTCTACTTTTATTTCATATATGCTAAAGACAGATAAAAACACAGCGTTAGTGGCAACCACTCAATATTAGCACCGTAGTGAATAGGCGTTGCAATATGCATTACGTTTCTAACATCAAAACCGCAAGTATGTTCCCACTAACTTCAGTAGATAACATAATAACATTTAAAAATCAGACGAGCACCTTTTAAAAAGCAACACAACACACAGTGTATCCTCTGTATTGACATCTGTAACACAATTTTAATAGCAATAATTTTCATAATGCGGTTTTGCATAAGGACACTTCAGTTGATTGAAAAAATATTGGAAATTTGCAGAATAGCTCAAAGTGAAGGATAAGTCTGTAGAATCTCATAAGTTACCTTGTCCAGAGGTAGAATTGACAGAAAAGGAAAAAAACGGCAGTGTTCCAAGATACGATTCTCCTATTCAATTACGGTTGAGGAAAAGTGTCACGTTCGGGACAGTAATGACTAAAATCTCGATTCTTCCTTATTAGGTTGCTTCTGGTCTTATAATTTGCAGGGTATGTTAGGATACCATGTAAGTGTTTCATACATGAAAAATCTGATTTTTGATGATTTTTCGATTTGCTGATTTAGCAAATCACTGATAGTGCCTTTAGGAATACTCGGATCGAACATGCTGTCGCTTTCAGTTAGGTGTGCTGCCGGCAAATAGCGCATTGAATCTCAGCACGTAGATTGTGATTCACTTTCACTCTTGGGTGGACAGAGACAAGTGCGTTAAAGTGTCTTGTCGAAATGCACAACACGTTGAATGAAGCGGGAACTTTAACCAACAACTGTTAGCCTTGATCAAGGCTGTCTGCTACAAACCGAACAAACTGTTATTGTTTCACAATGACTGCATAATTAACATTTATTCTCAATTATTTTGAAACATTGTTCCAGGTATGAAATCATGCTTTAGTATTTTTTAGGGGCTTACCCTTCTATAGAACAGATTATATAAACAAATAAAAAAAAACTGGTACACTGCCTGGTGGTCTGTAGTGCACATGCTGGATCAGGTTCTACTAGTCTAGGGACATAAAACCACAACACCTGTTGTGGTCAGGTGGCAGTGGTTGTGCGAGGACAGCCTTTGATCAATTGGCTTTTTGGTTTATCTTCCCGGCTACAAACACTCCTATAATTTTTTTGCAAATGCAGAAAAAGTCTGACAGACTGTACAAGGCACTCTGCCTGAGTTGAAACTGATTGAAACTAGCTAGTGGAGTCCAGGTGAAATTGGAGACTCAAATCAGGTGTTTAATAGAGTGAATTCTTGCATTTTTTTAGTTCAGGGAGGCGGATATGCTCCACTCCTTAGAGATGGTGGAATTGGATCAGACGTGTGAACCAATGAATGAAGTTGGTAGAGCGCCTTGAACAAGGCTAAAAACTGTTAGTCATGAGTCGGTAACCCCGCAAGCCCCGTGTCCAAAGCCTCATCACCAAGGTATGCGTACCGAGGATGGCTAGGTCAGACATGGTTTCAAAGAAAGTGTTGGCATCTTTCAAAAACTAAACTAAAATTACCAAGTCAAATTTTACGTACAACTTTTAAAGCTGTAAGTAAACAATTGAGATTTGGTTATACTTGAAAAAAAACACAATCCGATCACGGAATTGTGGTGGACGATATCGAATCAGTTATCAAATCCTCTGAAAGCCATTAACTACTTCAAAGTTTGTCAGCGTACTTGATATTGTCCTTAATGGGCAAGCTGGCGAGGTAATTTTGTCTTGCTTGGCGTGTAGCTGCGTTCGTTTTCACTTGTTTTGAGTATCTTCTATCACACGTTACGTTCCCGGTCCTCCGACCCTCAAGGTGATAGCCTTTCGTCGAAGTTGAGACGCCATCCAGCCTTCTCAACGATTGTTAAAAACCACCTTTCTTTTGATTTGGTGTTGCCCCATTTCTTGCAAATCTTCTCGAATTCGGGTAGTGCTTTGCTGTAAATATGGATTTACAGCCGAATTATTATCCGTGAGAAAGGCTCTGAGAACGCAAGCGATCTTGGAGGCGAAGACGTTGCTGATGCTATGTTCCATATGTAGCAGATTTCTCTTGTAGTAACTAAGCTGGGGCACCGTGCAGTAATCGTTCTTAGCAGAGGTCGCCAATGCTTTTGCAACAATGGGCAAGTTTTGCGATTGTCTTGATCAACACGACCTTGTCCGGTTTTCTACCTTCAAGTATTAGCCTTTTTAAGTGCAGGTACCTTGCCAGAAACGCTTCCTTCCTGCCATTCATAGCTAGCTTCATGTTTTTCGGCGCCAGGCAAGTTCACTGGTGTCAATCTCAAAGCCCTTGTCAACCCGGAAAACGTTTCTGGTTTTCGTCAAAAACGTCCCTCGAACTGGATCCTGCCTTATCATTTGTTGTTCGACCTGGTGAGTTGGAATGTATCGTGCATTGCAGCGAAATTGATATAGTAAAACCATGGTCTTCTCTCGGAAAAAGATAACGATTTTCCGGCTTGATGAATTCTGGCCGATCAGCAAACTTGTTCCTCCTATTTTTGTTATGATGTCCGTTCTTGTACTTCTGAAACTGACGTAGCATCACAGGAACGATTTGGAGCGCGAGCTTCCTTCCAATTTGTAATACATAATTGATTACACGTGCAACATACGATTGTGTAACAACCAAAAAAAAAAAGTGCCAATGGCCCAGGCGCTCTGCAATTTTTCCTTTTTGTAAACCAAAATTTATAGAAGATTGACTGGAATCCCTGTCCAGCCAACGCTTGAAATCCTGCGCATCATAAAAGATGAATGTGATTACTATTCGGAGCGCGTAAGTACCGACAAAATCCACGTGGATGCGATTGCTGTGATAGCGACTAGGTGTGCTTTGAATAACGGTGGTATGTGTAAGGTCGAACCACGCAACATCTGGCAACGGCTGATAAAAGCCATATGCCAAAGAGGATTTTTGATAACCATTACCATTATAATATATGGAAGCAATGCAACTCCTGATTGACGGTACATCTACCACCCCTTCCTTTTGAGTAGAAGGGAGAATGCGATATTTACACAAGCGATCCCTGTCAAGACATCTGGCAGAAGCCAAACTTTGCAATGTAAATTGGTAAAGGCCAGGCGCTTCCTCTTTTGAAAAGGCCACTAAAAGTATAACCAAACTATTTCCTCCTATTGTTAGTAGTCCCATGTTGCGAAACAACAAGAAACCTATTTTCAATGAGGTGTTACGCAGGGTGCCCCCCGTGTTATCATCACTGTGATGTTACTGGTATTCAACATCATTGTTATATCTAAAGTGGCGTTATTTTCTTCTGCTGAACGAAATCGATTAGTAAACTCGATTCTGCAAACGATATTGCGTTCAGAGTCCTGTTTCAGAAGTTAAGAGCTGGACTGACAATTGTTTATTTTGTAAAGGGTATAATATCTACTCATCTTTGACAAGTGTCTGGCGATTAGCCTCTTTAAGTGACTGTTACAGTAAAGGTCCTTCTGCGATGGAAAAGTGATTGGAGCGTCAATCATAGAAACCTAATGATCATGCACAATAAAGACATATATTATTCATGAACCATTAGCAAATTATACACACACATAAAAGCGACTAACCGCTCTTGCAGATATAAACTAACGGATATGTCTGGCTTTCAGAGCCGATTTGACGAAGATACAAACTCGAGGTGCACATACAACCCCAATGCAATAAATGATCACACGATCATAATCTGGTGGCTGTCCGCCCGGCATGTAAGGAATAAGAATTCCTTTAAAAAGGAATGGCGTTCAAATAGAAATTTCCAATTGCGGTGTGAATATGGTTTGTATCTTATAGGCTAATAGTAATTTATATTCCACAAAACACAACATATGAGAATCGCCATAGACCATAACTGCATCTTGCATTAACAATCTTTGTCCATTTCCCTTCCATTGCAAGGCCAACGTAGTTTAGTGGTAGCACTTACGTTTGGTCTTGCACTGAAAAAAAAAAACAAAAAAAAAAAAAACCAATGACGCAAAACAAACTTGCACTTTGTCGTTTGTCTTGCATTATTAAAGCGGAAAAGGCGCACTGCACATACTGCTTCCTTTCTAAGACGTGCCGTTCTATAAAGGAATTGACACCTAATTATCGCCTAACTTATCGTGATTTTTGCCATCTTAGTGGCGTTTATTATTACCTCCTTCAAATTGGAATGAACAATTCAATGCCGTCCTATTTGGGCGCTATATTACACGGAAAAAATTAGGCTCCCCCCTTTGTGCAGATTTTTTTGCTTGGACTGATGATGTTTAAAACCATATTCATTTAGAGCTATTCCTTAGCTGTATGGGTATAAAGTAAGAACGGAAACTGTTTATCTTGTCTGTACAGAATAATAATGCGTCGTAAGTTACTGAAATTATGATAGAAACCTAACTATAGTGATGTTAATACCCCGCAAGAGATAATTTAAGAAAACTGATAGGTTGTGGTCTTTCTCATAAATGTGATATAGCACATACAGGGTGCTATCTTTGGTCCTCCATATAGCTGAAACCGTAAATCCAACTCCTGTCCAAACGCGCCTTATCAATTCTATTATAGGGATCACTGTTAGGGGACTTACATGACGTAGTAAAATCCTCCGAAGTTCGTCTACCTAAGAATGGACACTCCGTCGATTTTACACGGCGAACGATGTAACGCTGCTACGTCATCAAAAGCACTACATGGGGAATAGCGGCGCCATGCGTCCAGTAGGTAACTCAAGCAGACGACGGCGGCTAACGCTGCAGAAACTATACGAATGATAACAAGGAGCCTAGATTTTGAAGTACATCTTGCATTTAAATGGCAGACAGGGTGGAAAATGAAATGAAAAAACGGTGTTTACTATAACTAACATTTATAATAATATTTGGTGAAAACCTAGATCCTTTTCTACTTTTAATCATCCCACCAAATGAGCACTTGTTGGGAATGAAATGCAACACATTGTACTTTTGACCCAGAACTTTTGAGTGCCTCCATTTGTGTTCCTTTTCGTTTTTCTTTAACAAAGCACTAGTTAGGGCTACATTAATTGGGGTCAACGTGGCAGTTATGAATCTACTCTTTGCCAATGATATCAATTTATCTTAATTATAAAAAAAAATTAGCTGAAAAAAAAGTGTTGCCTCAGAAGCTAAATTTTAGCCAAATGTTAGCTCCCAAGCCCGCAAATTTCTCAAAATTTCAGTTCCGAAGCCCCTACTTTCGGAAACAAAATCAGTTCGCAAGTGCCCAAGCTCAGAAACCGGGGCCGCACATCTCTAACTGAAAAAAATCGAGTGGCCCCCGGGGGGGGGCGGGTTAGTGTACAGTGACCAAAACTATATTGAGGTTATTTTAGTGCCTTTTAGCCGATAAACTTTTAGCCGGGGGAGGAGTAGAGAACCGTCTTGTGGTCTCCCCTGTTAAGCTGCGTAGCGAAGCAAAGTTAAAACTGCGAAGCGAAGCAGCGAACTAATCTCTACAACTCCAAACACTGTTTTCCATTAACAAAAAAAAAAAAAAAAAAAAACGGCGGCTAACGCTGCAGAAACTATACGAATGATAACAAGGAGCCTAGATTTTGAAGTACATCTTGCATTTAAATGGCAGACAGGGTGGAAAATGAAATGAAAAAACGGTGTTTACTATAACTAACATTTATAATAATATTTGGTGAAAACCTAGATCCTTTTCTACTTTTAATCATCCCACCAAATGAGCACTTGTTGGGAATGAAATGCAACACATTGTACTTTTGACCCAGAACTTTTGAGTGCCTCCATTTGTGTTCCTTTTCGTTTTTCTTTAACAAAGCACTAGTTAGGGCTACATTAATTGGGGTCAACGTGGCAGTTATGAATCTACTCTTTGCCAATGATATCAATTTATCTTAATTATAAAAAAAAATTAGCTGAAAAAAAAGTGTTGCCTCAGAAGCTAAATTTTAGCCAAATGTTAGCTCCCAAGTCCGCAAATTTCTCAAAATTTCAGTTCCGAAGCCCCTACTTTCGGAAACAAAATCAGTTCGCAAGTGCCCAAGCTCAGAAACCGGGGCCGCACATCTCTAACTGAAAAAAATCGAGTGGCCCCCCCCGGGGGGGGGGGGCGGGTTAGTGTACAGTGACCAAAACTATATTGAGGTTATTTTAGTGCCTTTTAGCCGATAAACTTATTTTAAAAATATTCTTTATTTTCAGATATCTCTGTAATCAATAACAGATTATTGAAATATGACATCTAAATTAGGCTTGAACCGAGGTCATTATATCTGTATAGAATTGTATCATGGATTTTTTTGGGGGGGTTGCGTTGCGTGACTTCGAAATTGTGGACTTTTTGGTAAATATGATAACCCCTCATAAAATTGTTCTTTTGAACATCGGATCCCCAAAGAGTGGACTTTCTTTTTTTACCTTTTAATCAACAAATGCACTGGAGAAGTGTTATATATTTTGTAGCTGGGAAGTGCATTTCAAAAAGATTAAACAAAATAACCAAGTTTGATATAAAATTGGATCGATTAAGCCCAAATTAATTGGTCGAGCTATGAGTTGCAAAAATATTGGGCGAGACGCAGTCGAGCCCAATATTTTAAAACTCATAGCGAGACCAATTAATATTGGGCGCAAATCATCTGATTTTATCATTATCATGTTTTGGATCCGATATTTTCACACACTTGGACTCCTCAAAACATGATAATGAAGTAAATCGGGCATAGCGTTTAGCCTGCAGAACATTTTAAAAAAGGTTAACTGAAATGTCTGAAAAATATGCAAATAAGCTAATTAAAATTCATCAATATGCAAATAATGCAACCAAAAGCTACACATGATATCGTGGCACCTCACTCTATCACCCTACCAAGTTTAAAGTAAATCGGGGTTAGCGTTTAGCCAGCAGAGCATTTCAAAAAAAGGTTAACCAAACTGTCTGAAAAATATGCAAATAAGCTAATTAAAATTCATGAATATCATGAATATCAGCCAAATCATACACATTATATTGTGGCACCTCACTCTACCACCCTGCCAAGCTTGAAGTAAATCGGGGATAGCGTTTAGCCAGCAGAACATTTTAAAAAAGGTTAACCGTCTGAAAAATATGAAAACTAGCTCATTAAAATTCATGAATAGGCAAATAATGCAGCCAAAGCTACACATGATATTGTGGCAACTCTTCAACCCATAATCCCCCTACCAAGTTTTGGTCATAAAAATCTTGACAGATTGAGCCCAATTTATTGGTCAGCTTGAGTTTGCAAAAATACTGCCCAATATTTTAAAACTATAATGAGAGACCAATAATATCATTATTATGTTTTGGATCCAATTTTTTTCCACCTTGGATCCCATACAAACATAAACTGAAGTAAATTGGGCATACGTTTAGTCTGCAGTACATTTTTTTAGAAAAGTTAACCGAGTCATACGGACGGTCATACACGGACCACATTCGAATTTGGATTGTATGTGCCTCCATGAACATTCGTCAGCGCGACACAAAAACTACAGTCCTGCAACAACATATTCACAGAAACTTTTTCATGTTTCTGTAAACAACAAATTAGTGACACGGTCTATAGTTATCTTAAAAATACCCTAACCACGAACAATTGCTTTCAAGTAAAAGCAAACCTCATAGTCTAGTCGTTTGCGATCAACAGACGGCATTTCAATACACTCACAAAATATTTTGCACCTAATAGCTGACATCAGATCACGATCACTGCACGAGATTAGCGACATGGACCTCAATTTACAGCATATTAGCACATTTCTTGAAGAGCCCCCCAATTTTTCAAAAATTTGGAGATTTTATACAAACGTTGATTGGTAACTGGCTAGTAACTATACCTGTGAATGGTTAAGCTCGAAATGTCTAATGTGTCACAAACGAAGGAATTTGTACTAGAAACGGATTATTATCGGGGATTTCCGATAATAATTTCAACGGCTGCTGAAAACGGCTCCCAATGTTGAAATGCCGGGAAATAAGAGCGCCATGTACGTGTTCTACCACCTCATCCATTAGTTGTTTTAAATAGTTCAGGCAAGTCAAGTAGAGGTTATTTTCGAGGTTGCAACTATTTCAATCAATGGACGGCCATCAACGTAGCATTTCCAGCTCGTTCCGTTACGTCAATCTGGGCTCACCCAATTCTACTTTACAAAATCGCTTTATTTTTGTGATAAACATCTAAACGCATTTTTTAGCATTCTCGTTCGCAGGTATAGTTTCCATAGACAATTACCAACGTAACTGTGCAAAAATATCAAATTTTGAAAATTGGGGGCGCTTCTTCAAAATGTGCCCAATATTGCTTTAATACCGGGTGTCTGTCTGTCTGTCCCCGTCTGTCTGTCTGACCGCAGATCTATTTCTCAGATGCCGAGGGTCCGCACGTCCTGAAACTTTCGAGGGTGGGTGCCCCTTTGACCGTCCGAAGACCTGACTTTGTATGGGTTAGTGTGGATCAAAGTCATCAGGGGTCATTCAAAGGTCCGGAGGTCCATTTTGTTAATCCAATACGAAACTTTGGTGGGTGTGGTCAATTGTTGATGCCGGAAAATTTAAAGGGTTCACAACACGATCATCCGTGGTCATTCAAGCAGAGGTGATCAAGAACCCCAGTTGATAGCGAAACCCGGGGACCGGTGCTGCGTCGAGATGGTATAATTTCCAAAAACTATAATATTTCAGATATCGAAAATTACTGTAAAAAAACACTAATTTCCCGCGAGGTAGGCCTATTTAATTTCGCGAATTTCGCGAGAACCTCAAATTCGCGAATTAACAACCAAAAATAAAACCATAGCCTAGGCTGTCAAAGTAAAATATAAACAAACTTCAAACTCATAAATCATGACTATGTGGTTGTCATCACCCACTTAAAGGTGGGTACTCAGATTATGATGTATTGTGTTCTCTATCTACTTTTCTCTACTCTTGATATGAGAGCCTGCTACTTGCACATAACAAACCCCATAACGTAACCGGGGAAACAAACTTAGCGGGTTTGATGGTATACGCATATGCATGTTGCAAAGCCCTATTCAATAACGTGCTAATAAGTGGTTAACCACTAAACGAAAGCGGTTTTTTGTTTTATATCTGGGAATGTAATGGATTTGAGGGCTCAAATACTTTCAGGACGACACTGAGAAACTATGGCCTTTCAACTTATATCAAATCGATACTACTTCCGGGTAAATAGGGGGGGGTCCCAAAGACGTCGGAACCACGCCTTTTAACCAAGCTTCCTTTTTGAAAGATGTTTTAATTCACAAATTCCGTAACTGTATACTAACATTGCTTTGTCATTAAAACTTATCTCGGCTTCCCGAACCTATTGTTAATTCGTCCCTTGTTTTTCGTTTTAGCGCGTGTACTAAGTATTTTCGGAAAGGGCGCCTCCATGCTTCATGATTCAACACTGAAATTCCCGTTTTCAACCGATTGGACAGTGTGCCCTAATATTTCAATCGCGGGGACCGGCCTCGAAATTATCACTTAATGGTACTTGCATCCCTGATTTTTGTTTGGTCAATTCTGGGAAATCGGTAGTAAATAAGTAAGCATGGAGTCCAAAATTCGGCAGACTCCGCCGACACTTTTAGATAGTAGTAAAATTTTTTGAATCGCGAAATTAAAACCTCACGAAAATGTCGGCTCTCGGCATTCGCGAAAAATAGTACCCGCGAAATTAAAGTGTTTTTGAAATGTTACTATATTTCGATATCGAAATTAGGTAGTATTTTGTTTATTACTAATATTCGATATCAAAAAGTAGTAGGCCTATTTGGTAACTGTCAAATGTTGGTAGTTTTTCCTGTGAAAAAGACCGTGCACGTAGTGTTATTGGTTAGGGCTCTCGATAATATTCTGCTTTAGCTTCGATCGTACGCGTACGTAGGAGCTGAAAAACATAAAATTACTGTCCGCCACAATTTACTAAATACGCGCGCGTACCTTTGATGCATACCTATGTGTTTCTTGGCCGTTTCTTTTGCACAGTATCATGGTATGTCTGGTGGGAATGCTGGCGTATTTTGCCGCGGGAATTGTGGCTTCTGAACTGTGCTATGTTTGCCGGCCATTTGTTTTGTACGTATTGATAATGTATGTAGACTATAACTCTCTGCCAATTCCTTTTCGCAAAACTACGCCCGCATTCCCGCCACACAGAACCATGACAACGCACACGGGAATGCCATTTTAACGAGTATTTCAATGGAGGATTATTTGGTGGTGTGCGCCCTTCTAAGCCAGTCTTCAGCTGTGTCTTCTTGTAACAGAATATAAAAAATCAAGTTCATCATTTTAATCGTGGGTTGCTTTTAATATAATCCACAAACAAGCTTAAAAATAAATAAAATACGACTCCAAACAGATTAATTGCAAATATTATAAAGTTATTGACCAAAAATCTCTATAATGAAATACTCCATAGAGAAGCACTGAGTACACGGTGCAAAAAACTACTACTTTTTGAGGGTTACCTAATTTCGACGCACCACCGGCTAGTAGGTAATTAATTGTAATAAACAACGTTTTCAGGTAAATCATGAGGCGTTGTCTTTTTAAAGACATTTCTTGTTCTAATTAAAACTCCTTACATAACTTCACACATTGTTCAAATTATGCGCGAATACCTCATCTTTCAAAATTCACCAAAAACTCAATTTTCGACCAAAATGTCTCTTACGTTGGTCTCCGGACTATATCTGCTTTCACACAGGTTCATTCTCACACACATCACATGAGTATTGAGTAATGTAGTCTCTTTACAGTTCAGCCATTTATAGACTCCCTGTTTAGTCTATTGATGCATACGTATCATCCTGGGTGACTGGAATGCCAATGTAGGCAAAGATCATGAAACCTGGGGACCCACCATTGGGAAATATGGATATGGTGAGATGAACATTAGAGGAGAACGCTTGCTAGATACTTCTGTGAAGAAAACAGCCTTATAATATCCAATACTCTCTTCAAGCACAAACCTTCTCGAAGTGGACTTGGATATCACCTGACCATAAGTAAGAACTTGATTTGACCACTCCCTGGTCCTCGCAAAGATTAGAGTGAAGTTCAAAGTTGAAATGAATGGAGACAAAATGATCCTATCATAGAAAATTAATTTTAGCTAGACTTGCAGAACAGGTTTCGACTGTTGGAAGATGAATTAAACACCTGTTGAACCAAATACAGACTCCCTGTTGGAACAAGCAACCGCAATCATCAAAGACACAGCAGACAATGTCCTTGGGATTCATATATAGATCTAAGAAGAAACCAAAAGGGACTTGCTGTCAACCAGGTGGCATCTGTTGGTGTTGAGCCTGGTGGGTGTTTTCCGCTTGGGGCTGGCTTCTTGTCGGCTTGATGGTGGTGTCTCAGCGGATTGGGAACTAGAGCTGACCGATCTGGGGTTTCCTTGCGGAAGTGGGGCTGCCTGGAGGCAGATCGGGACACTGCCTGTGATTTCGGAACAACACCACAGACGGTGGAGTGTCTCTTGGTCTGCCCGGTGTTGGAGCAGCAGTGCACAGACAAGGACCTTGGAGAATTCAGTGATGCAGCCAGATATTGTGACCAACTTTAGCTGGATCATATTTGAGAACCACTGTGTTTGGATACGATAAGAAGAAGAAGAAACCCTGGATTTCATATGCAACTCTTTGCATTGACGGACGAGAGAAGGAAGGCAAAGAAAAGGGTTATCCAAGATGCTAGTCATCGTACAACAAACTGACAAGATCAATTCAAAAAGGTCTTAAAGTGGACAAATAAAGTGGTTTATTGAAACATGCAGCAGAACAAGAGCAAAGAAGTGTTCAACACCATCAAGACCATAACCAGATAGATAGACAGGAACCCTACATCAAACTCCGTCCGTAATAACAGTGGTGAACTTCTTTCCAACCCAGACTAGTTGGAACAAAGGTGGTTTGAATATGGGAAGGCCCTGTACAATCATCAGCCAACCACCGTTGATACCGCAGGTACAATCCCCAAAACTAAATAACCTAGCCAAGATAGTGAGCTATCCATTCTCCACTCGGAAGTTGAAGCAGCTGTCAAAAATAAAGACCGGGAAAGCTCCAGAAACTGATGAGATTCCAGGAGAACTGCTAAGTGCATGGTGGTGGTTGTAACATTGACCAACTGCACCGTATATGCAGTTGTAATAACTGCATATACGGTGCAGTTGGTCGATGGTCGATTCATCTATAATATTGTATTATAGATGAGTGGAAGCATTCCTGATGAATGGACAAAATCCTTTATACCCACGATGCCCAAGAAAGGAGATATCACCAACTGTGAGAACTACTTGTGTTGAAGCCATCTTAGCAAAGGAACTGACAGGATTCAGACCCGGACGCTCTACAGTTGTACAAGTCTTCACTTTGAAGCTGATTATCATCAACTTGGGAAATTTGGTATCACTGAGTCACAACTGACCTGGTTTGGCCATGTATAGACTGTCTCCCAGTCTCGGCTGTGTCTGGGTTTAGAGCGCACTTAGTTAAAAGACAACGCTAAACTAAAAACTTAAAGACTTTTTTCAGCTTGTCACCCCCTGGACACGCCGGTCCTGATACCGCGCCCTCTCGTATCCCAACCAACTTATCCACAGAACAAGAATTACACAGGGCTCCTGGAATTAACACTAACCGGGAGTCACGGGCATGGGTTGTAGAGTCTAGTATACTTTCAGTCGCTTAGCTGTTTCATCACCGTGTACACGAGGGAAGGTCTAGGCCATGAATGAAGAATGAACAACATATGCCTTCTCAAACGCATACTGCGTGGAAGCTGTCGTTAGTACAAACAGACAGGAAAGACCTAGGAAGAGATGGGAAGATGACATCATAGCTGGCTCTAACACAATAGCTATACTATGTACCATTCACAATCACACTTTAAGTCGAAATTGTTCCCTGTGAGTCTATTTTTTTTGTAATATTATTATTTATATTATTTAATGTGTAACACTGACAGCAGAAGTTAGTTAAAGATAATTTAATTTAAAAGCTAAGGAGAGTTGTTAAAAAGTTCAAATTCTTCAGCTTCAAAATCAAAATGATCTTGCTCCATATTTTGATGACATGATGTATTTTGATTGCATTACTTTAGTTACCACAACCCAGCGATCTTTTTCCTCCAAACTTCGGTTGATGGAAAAGGCAGAATGAGCACAAAGAGCAGAAAAGCAGAATGGGCAGAAAAGCAGAATGGGCAGAAAAGCAGAATGGGCAGAAATTTAAAAGCAGAATGAGCAAAAAAGCAGAATGGGAAGAAAAGACAGAATGAGTAGAATGGGCAAAAATCAGAATAAGCAGAATGAGCAGAACTATTCAGAAACCTTCTGGTAACCATCTTAAGTGTCCACTTTTGTTTCAAAAGAATTATTTTGACCATTTTTTACTGAAATGGCCCATTTGGGTTCCAGGCAATACACAACAACCACTGAGACAAAACTGAGCGGCGAACCATCCAAAACCCAACCGGGAACCATTCAAAGTTACCACTGTTTTGTTAAAAAAATCATTTCCCCATGTTGAACAAAATAGGTAGCTGAATCGGGGTATGTCGAGGCACTGCAGGTCAGAAACCATCCGGGAACCACTCAAAAGGTCCGCTTTTGTTTAAAAATCCTGATATATTTTGACAATATTGAACCAATACTGAATCACAGGGTCTGCGGTAATACTCCGTCAGCAACCATGAAACACAACGGATCCGAAACCCACCGGGAACCATCCGGAAGCCTTCCAGAAACCATCTAAAGTTTCCAATTTTGTTAAAAAATCATTATTTTGACCATTTGGGACCGAAATGGCCGATTTTGGTTCTAAGCAATGCTCAACAACTATTGAGACACAACCAGCTGCATTTTCTGCTCATTCTGCTTTTCTGCTCATTCTGCTTTTCTGCTCATTCTGCTTTTCTGCTCATTCTGCCTTTTCTGCTCATGTTGCCTTTTCTGCTTGTCTGCCCATTCTGCCTTTTTGCATTGTTTTTCTGCTCATTCTGCTTTTCTGCCTTTTCCGCCAACCGTTGCCTGAACGCATTCAGCTATTTAATTTGTTTAAAAAAATAATAATGATTTTAAACGAAAGTGGACCTTTGGATGGTTCTCAGAGACTTGGTACCTGCAATCTTGGGGAAGAGTTGCAGATAAATGGAATAAGAGGAACAAAACACACGTTTTCCTTAAATTAATCACACATTTTCCTTACCTGTCATAATTGAGGGCAAGTGTCCCAACTAATTATGATCAAAATTGTGGGTACATCATAACAAGCTGCATCTTTCCGGATTTTTTGCATGGTTGTTATGGCAACCAATATCGACCAATCAAAAAATAATGCCTACCATTCCAAATTAAGGGAATGTATTAAAAAAAAAAACCGAAGACATGACTTAATAAGGTTACATTTTGTTTTATGTTTACAGATACAAGCCTCTAAAGTTATGGTAACGGTAACTATTTAGTATGTTGAGGACGCCTTTTACATGGTATTTGTAACAATTTTACTATTTAGAATAATATACTGATTTATGATAATTTATAGAAATACATTGAAATTGGGTCATTAGTAACCTCAATATCGATTAAAGAAAATTAAGTTGATTAAATTCAACAGGGTGGGAAAACAATAAAATACATAAGAAATGCCTAAAGAGGTCATATTTAATGATATTTATACTTTGTAAAATTAATTAAATGGCACCCCTTGAAAAATTATTACATGTAAAGTATAGGAACAGATACGACTTTTATGAACTTCGTTGACTTCAATCGGGTATATCTACAAAACAGAGTGCCCATTTTCGATCAAACAAAAAACGTTCAAAAGCTTAAATTTCACATTTGAATTTACTAATTTTTACTCACTTTTATGACATTATCATACAATGGCCATTTTTAACACTAGAAGGAAGGATAATTCCTTATTTTTTTCTGAAAAAGTGATCGAACCGTCTATGTACACATATACCTGTCTTGTTCTACTGGGCTCATACACTTTTTGAAGAAATTTCCACCAATGGATGGGGGTTTAACACTTAGATTTCCCTGAGTAATTCCCATACACCTATTCGATTCGTATCAATCTACATCCGAGACATCCCCACTTAAGTGTAAACGTCCCCCGCGAAAAAGGGGTTTTCTGGACTCTTATTCAGACGTAGTTTATTTTACATATACACGATTCCCCAAAAAATAAGTTCCCCCTAAAATTTAAGGCCATTTGTTGCATAACTTCGCTTAAAACTGGATGATTGAAAAATTTTAAATAGGTTTGAAGAGAGGAAACATATGGCTCTGCCATAAAGTGGTTGCTTTTCAAAAACACCTTTGGCATCAACACATACTCCCTTTTTCCAAAAATGATGTTGTCAGAAAAAGTGGAATTTTACCGTATTTAAAGGTCTGAAGGAAAAAAATTAACAATTTACAGCAACGATTTCATTTCCATATTCATTGCGTTCTGAGGTAAATAAGCTTAAGACATTGACGCATGGGCAAACAAATAACCAAACAAGACAAATATGCAGGAAATTAAAGAATGAGATGCAAGCTTTACATTCATCAGTATCAAAATAGTCATTTTTCTTTGCATATTGTCACGATGTGGGCTTGCCATACTTAGAAGTGGTCCATCGCCCTCTTGTGTCCCTAGGCCAGTTCCACCGTAAGGTCAAAAAGGTCATTCAAGTTTGATCGGCGGGATTGGAGAAGTTGACATGAGAGTGTGAAGACGTGCATGATGTAAGCGCGATAAAGATTGACACTTATAATATTATATATCAGCGAGTGATCTCTAGCTTACCTTTGAGTCTAATTTCCCCATGTAACAACAAACCGAAAGGAAACGTTACAGTATTGCTCTTTTATGAAATAAAGAGATAATGTTTAAAATGCCTGTTTCAAATCAAAATAAGCTTAATTGTTTTGTCATTCAGGGTGAGACTCAGTAGTCAATGTTTCCTCCATCTGCACTGATGACGTAATTGTATTGTTTACTCATGTTGTTTACCAATTTGCTGATGTTCTGTTGATGAATGTGGTTCCATACTCGCTGGATAATTCCACCACGTTGAGCCAGTGTAGCGTTCTCGACTGGTGTTGCTTACGCAAATCTCATCTTATTGTTTGTTTGTCTGCATATTTGTCTTGTTTGTTCATATGTTTGCCCATGCGTTCATGTTTTAAGCTTATTTACTTCAGACCACAATGAATATAAAGAAAGGAAATGAAATCGTTGTAGTAAATTGATAATTTCGTGACTTTAGACCTTTGAATATGGTTAAGTGCCACTTTTTCCGACAACATCATTTTGGGAAAAAAGGTGTGTGTGTTGATGCCAAAAGTGTTTTTTGAAAAGCCCAAAGTTTCCTCTCCTTCAAATGTTTTAAATATCCAGTTCTAAGTGAAGTAATGCAACAAAATGTCCTCGCTTTTAGGGGGACCATATTTTTGGGAACCCTTATCATGTATATGTCCCCAACGCTTTTCAAGCTCATTTTTGTCGGCCCGTCCGCTAATAAAAAACAGTTAGTTGATTATAAATTTACGCCATTGCCCTGCCGTTGCTTTAGTAAGGGACTTTTTGCACTGCATTGGGCTGGCGTGGAATCTTCGTCGATTAGCGCGTATGATTTGTGGGAATTCAGGCGAAAACTTTTCTTGGATCACTTGGTCATATTTCGTTGAGCACTCTACTTAAGCTAAGTAAAAAGATAAAAGATTAAGTAAAACTTTTTCAAACTCCGTGCATGACATGATTTAAAGTACTTCCCAAAATTGTCCATTTATAAAACAAAACTAATAGGGACATGTATGGCGAATAGAATATCTCTATATTTCTGAACGTACCACGGATGGTAGATTTATTTTTAAGGATTAATAACGAAATGAAATCAATTGGAGGACGGAAATACATGGAATCTCGCGTGATCAGAAAAGATTAGATTCAGTATATTCCGTTTCTCATTTTAAGTGACCTAAGCAACAGCTGGCAAAATAATCCATTGTTCTATTGAAAAACAAGTGTGTTAATTAGTTATTGCGTCCGAAGGGATGGTTCAGCTTGAGTTGAGGGGACAAAATTAGGAGATCCTGACCATGATTGGCACGAGTTAATAGAGTTTGTACGTGGTATATTCGATCAAAATATGATTTATTTTTAATTTAATGCTACATTTGTTTTACTTGTTTTCTGTTTCAATAACCATGATTGTCAAAGCGAGAAAAGGACTCTGCACCCTACAAATTTGGACCAGACTCGCTTAATTCTGTCACCATGGCTCTTTAGTGGAAGCTAATGTGAATCTTCTGGTCGTAACTAATGATCCAGGACATAAAATTTCCTCTAGTCTGATGGTGGCGCTATTTATTCATATGCGCTTTATACGGTGCAAGAAGATATTTACCTATCATAGTTCTTAAAAATGAAAGCCTGATTGTTTTATATGAAGAGTTTAAGCTTTAAATGTTTTCTTGAGACAAAAAATTGATAAAGTTATGATTTTCTATTGGAACAAATAAAAAATAGGCTTGTTTTGTATGGAAAACGTAAGCATTTGTTCCACAATTGAAGTTAGGAGTATCTCTAGTCAAATAAAGCATTTCTCTCTATGTCAAAGTAATGTATACAAATTAAAAGTTCTCATATATTCCCTGTTTAAGGTAGCGTAGTATCGTGGGTGGTTACGTCGTATTAGTTCCATAAGCAGAGGGTCCCCGGTTTGATTTCCAGGTTAGGTAGAACTTCTGTATACAAATTCACTTTCATGATGGATACAGCTAAAATATGAAGATGAATAATTCAATGTAAATAAAACAAGGCACAAGCAGCTACCTCAAAACCATTCTTTTTCGTGTTGCTCTTTTCTTTTCCCTATTTACCCCCCCACATACTTACAATATTAATGTGAGTTCAAGCAACTTAATGATGGGAAAGACTTGGAAAATATCTTTGTGTGCTACTAGAGTTGTACTGATTTATAACATTTGAGGCGTCTCAAAATTAAAATACCTGATGATTTGTGATAAATTAATAGCTATTCTTGAAGTTAAAATAAAAGGTAAGGGGACGAGACCTGTACACAAGAACGGAGTGTCCATCTCTATTATGAGCGATTGGGCCCGATCCACCTACAATGTTGCTGTTAGGGGCTCGCTACACCTCCTCTTCACGAGTCTGTTACCTTCCCGACATTGAATAAATGCCGGTACCCATTTATACACCTGGAGTAGAGAGGAGTAATTGAGGTTAAAGCGCCTTACTCAAGGGACGAACCACATTGGCCACAGCGGGGCTCGAACTCACACCTTGGCGTCGGGTCGGGGCGCTTTTCAACGGGAACCACATGTGGCCTCCACGGGACCACATGAAGGTACTCAATAGTACTTGAGGGACTCAATTAAATTTAACAGCAACGGGTTTACACTTAATTTTAACGAGTAGATACAGGAATTTGTTTTTGTGTAGACTCTTCGAGATTGCAATGAAGACATCAGAGTCTGCGATTGAAGTAGAGTAGAAAAATAGCGAATTAGTGCCCTATGACATAATTCCAACGTATTTATGGTATGGACATTGGATTTGGACACCACAATGTCAAACGGTCTGAGGATAACGTATTTCAATGGGAACATTTAAATTTTGGCACCATACTGCGGTTTATTCGAACGCGTGTATTTCAGTGTATTAGCCGGTTATTCATCAGTTATTGGTGACTCGAGCGCGGGGGGGGGGGGGGGCGGAGGTCCTTTATCTAGATGGACTATGAGCGACAACTTGATTGACATTTACACAGAATTCTGCTCGGGATACCCCGGACTATATTAGTAAACAATGCTAAAGGTCGTCATGTCTTGACGATTTACGGCCGTCGTGTTGCGTGTCGTGTAGGTTAGCCACTTGCAGTGTCTTTACTACAAACGATTTCAATTACAACAGTGCCAAAAATGGACGGGGCGCGATTTGTTCATATTTTGAAGAAAGAAATCGTTGATGGTGGCTTTAAAGTACAAACAAACAAAATGAAAAAACGAACGCCAAAAGACGACAAAAAAATAGCATTTAACTAGAGATATTGGCGAATATTTACAATTTTGTTATTAAAACATCATTTAATCATATGATTGAGCGGCAACATGTTCTCTTGATGTTAAGCGTATTACGTTAACGCCAAGTGTCAGAAATATCCGTGAACACAAGGAAATTAATATGCACAAATGAAGTTTAATTTATAGCAAATAAAAAATTGATGTGCTTTTAGTGCTTAGTATTCAAAGATCTCCATTAACCCTCGTCTACCGCGGGTGGGGGTGGTTACACCCTCAGGTTTTTTCCCGGCTTGCTAAAACCCCCTTTTTGGTGCCAAATTATTTACTGTAATTGTCAATTGTCATGTTCCGATCCTTTAATCCAAAAACAAAACATCCCGGGGTATAGGTAAGTTAACAAGGGTGGGTGATACCAAAGGATCGATCGAGAGGGGGGGGGTGGTAACCACCCCCCCTCGAGGGAAGAGAAGTACCACATGCTAAAACAAACAGAGGAACATCACATATAAACTTGATTTTGGTACCAATAGGTAGATCTATGGTTATTCTCTTTCCCTTGATACAAAATCGTAGGTTTGAGTAATCGTCTATGGTTAATCTATGGTGGTATCTCTTTATCAAAACTCGTGCAGTCAACGATGGCTACACTTTCACAGCGAAGAGATTTCAAAATGGTGGCGAGGCAAAAAAAAAAAAAAAATCTATTCAAAAAATAATAAAGTAAAACAAAACCTCGATTGGATAAAAAAAAAAAAAAAAAAGATTTAGGGCACATTTTGTCTTGGGAGTAACTGTCCTCATCCTGTCTCTTTACAAACACAGTTTACTGACTCGATCTACTTGATTCAAAAGATCGTACCCCGGCGTATTACCTAACGATTGAATTTTCGTTCAGTAAAATAAGACGCTTTAATTGCGTTATAGCTCGGCATACCTGAACCGAATGGAATGATACTTTGTTGTTAGTTGAATCCTCCAGTCCTGTAATATATGCACGACCGTTACACTGTTGCTGTCCGAATGATCAACCTCGCTGGGCCGCCAGGTGTGCTAGTTGTGAAAGCGGGGCCGGGGACTCAGGCATTTGTTTGTACAACTTGCAATGGTCATGAAAATTAATATCATTGAGTGTGCGCATGATTATTAGTTTTCATCTGATTGTCGGTCTTCAAATTCACTTTCCATACCAGATATGCCCTTTACTTTCAGGCCACTTAAAGAGTAATCGTAGAGGCTCATCACACGATTGCTTGGATATACTCTTTCAAAATAACTGAGCAATTCAATTAGCTTTAAACTCGGACAAGACTCCATTGCTGAACGTGTATAAAAGATTTCGCAGTATCTCGGCAGGAATAACGCCACTTACAAAATATCACAATGAGTTTGAATACCAGTAACCATCACAGTAGATGATAACACGGCGGGGGGCACCCTGCGTAACACCCCATTGAGGATAGCTTCTTGCGGTTTTCGGACACAAGGCATTATACTAACAATCGCAGGAAAAATAGTTTGTTTATACTTGTGGTGGCCTTTCAAAAGAAGGCAAAGCGGGCTATTTCAATCTTTACATTGCAAGTTTAGCTTTCGCAGATCTTTTGACGGGATGAGTTTGCGTAATATCTGCTGTTTTCTTCCCTTTAAGTCAGTGGTAGAGGGACTACCAATCAGGAGTGGCATTGCTTTCGCATATTTACCTGGACGATATTAACCACATCCCTGCTGCATCTGGTTGTTATCAGGTTACGAACTTTGCCGTGTTAGACCCTTTCACCTACCACTTTATTCAAAGCACACTTTTCTTCGGTTTCACAGTCATTCACATTCACCTGGGTTGTGTCAGTACTTACAGGTTTATAGCAGTCACGTTGGCGTTCAACGTGTGCAAGATTCAATCGCTTTGTGACACAGGGAATGGCATGCCGGTCGCGTTTTTTTGGGTGATGAATGTGTGAATATCGAAAATTGCATAGCCTCTGGGCAATGACGCTATTTGTATTGTTGGTACAACAATTATATGTGTCAGCTATTCAATTATGTATTGTAGCTGGAGAAAAGATCGCGCTAAAATCGCCCCGGTTGTGCTACGCCAGTTTCAAGAAGCACCAAGAACGGTTAGGAACAAACGGGGAAACGACTCCGATTGGCGAATTATCGAGCCGAAAAATCGTGTTGTTCCGAGAGAAGTCCCAGTTATACGATGTCAAATTCGTCGCATTTTCACGTTTACTCTTCCAAAACTCAAGGTCAAACGAGAAAATGCTAAGGCAATAACAGCCGCGGGATTTTTGCGAAACAAGTCAAAGTAACGGTTTCAGGGCTTGACATGCTTTCTGTGCTTGACAATAGCATTGCCGGCGGATAGAGCTGCAACCTACCGTGTCCAAACCGACGAAACTATTCTGCGGTACACAATATGGATGGTGATAATGCACAGGAGCCCGAATCGAACGAAGGAAGCGTTTCGGTTAAGGTGCGAAATTTAAAAGCTAATGCTTCGAAGGTAGAGCAGACAAGTCGTGTTCATCGTGACAACGAATGGTAAACATTGTGCAAGAGAATGGCGCATTGCTAAGGCGATCGTACTTGCCACACGCCCATAGCATATGTTATCTACCAGAGAAATCTTCTACATAAGGATTAGCATCAGAAACGAACCATACGTCCAATTTTTGCTATTTTTGCGGGTTTATTTTTAAATAAAATGCTCCATGATTATTAATTCAGCTTTTAAAATCCATTGATCTACAGCAAAGCACTACCCGAATCCAAGAAGATCTTGCAAGAGAAATATGGAAACGAATCAAAAAGAAAAGTGGTGGGTAACAATGTTGAGATATTGGACGCTGCTTGAAGACACGGCAACAACAGTAATGAGAACAGAACTGGGGGGGCGGGAGCACCCTCGGTTTAACGAAACATTTTAACTATCAGGCCTTATGATAAGGGGTGTCTGAATAACGGGTCTTTGGGCGATAAGTTTTGAATAGGCGACTGACCGAACGAACACAGCACACACGCTGTCATTATGCCCAGCATACACGGAGATAACCTCGCCCGCTGGCCTTACGAAAATGACATAAAGGTCGGCATGTAATGGGTATTGATAATGATTCGATTGTTCACCCAATTCCGTGACCGTATGCTTTTTCAATAATGAACGATCAACAAATCGTTTACTTGTTCTAGGACGTACGTATGGGCCATACTCTACCAATGACCGGGCCAATGACTCACGGTCTTTCTTGAAAGTGGCTTTAAATTTAGCTCTTAGTGCAGCTGAAAAATGCGGTGTGTTAATTTAACTTTGTCCGAATTTGGAATGTCCAGTTAAAGTTGGTATCGGCAAGAAGTTCCAATTGTAATGGTGGGGTCATTTTTTGAAAGATGACAGCCCTTTCTTAGACAGTACAACGCCTCTTACGCGGCCTTGGTGAAGCTTGGGGTTGGTTAGGGTTATAGACCTTCAGAATACGACTCTCCAGACAGACCGGGCCACCGGAACGTGCGACACTATCGGGTACAATCAGCACCGAGTAGATATAAAGCTCAGTACCGTTCGACCTGATTGGAATTTTGATGTGCTTCCAGATTCCGTATTCGAAAGGGAGATATCCATAATGTAATAAGAATAAGAAACGTCATGACATGATTGATCACCTTCCATCATTGATATCCCGAATTGTATCCATTTTGTATGTCTTTGCGGGGGGGGTGACGGTGGACTTGTTAACTGAACTCCCACAAAATTTGACCTGAAATATGGTATGACACGGCAACAAACTCTTGATTACGATAACGATTAATAAATATATAGCTCTTATCTATATACAGTAAATAAAATTGTTGTTTTAAATCAAATGGGTCACCGCTTTCTTTCTTGATTGGAAGTAGTCCGTTAGAGTAACTTCACCGGGGAGTCAGGAACATTGTTTTTGATCATTCTGAATTCTGCCTTGTCCACCAAAACGTCTGCCTCTGAAAGCAAGTCAGCTATTTAATGTTTAAAATAGGTAAAAAAATAACAAATGATTTTAAACAAAAGTGGGCATTTGGATGGTCCAGAGGACTTCTGATGATTCCCGGCTTCGCTAAGCTCACTTAAAGTGACTTGTTTTCAAACTCGGGGCCCTTGATAATGCTTAAAGACTCCAAAAAATTTTGATCCGGATTATGTAAAAAATGAGTCCTATTATGAAGTCCTACCTGAGGATGTATGAAGAAATACTGAGAGAGAGAAAGGTGGGAATAGGACTGGATCCTTATAATCCATTATGAGTCCTATTTGGGAATGTAATTGAAGAATTAATGAGAGAAGAGTACAAGGTGTGAATAGTACTGGGTGCCCTAATCCTATTATGAGTCCTATCTGGGATGTAATTGAAGGAATACTGGAGGGATACAAGTGGGAATATTACTGGATCCTATCATTTTGTTTGTTTTATCGTTCCTATTATGATCCTATCTGGGATGTATTGACGGAATCCGGGAAGAATACACGGTGGGACTAGTACTGGATCCTAATCCGATTATGAGTCGATCGGGGGATGTAATTGAAGAATACTGGGAAGATACAAGGTGGGAATAGTACTGGATCCTATCCTATTAGGAGGTCCTATCTGGGGATGTAATTGAAGGAATCTGGGAGAGATACAAGGTGGTAATACTGTGATCCTAATCCTGTATGAATCCTATCTGAGATGTGAATGAGAGAAATAATGAGAGAGATACAAGGTAGTAATAGTACTGATCCTAATCCCTTTATGAGTCCCATCTTTAGATGTAATTGAAGCAATACTGAGAGAGATACAAGGTGAATATAACTGGATCCTAATCCTATTAGAGTCCTATCTGGGATGGTAATTGAAGAATACTGAAGAGATACAAGGTAGAATAGTACTGGATCCTAATCGTATTAATGAGTCCTAGCTGGGGATGTAATTGAAGGAATACTGATAGAGATACAAGGTAGAATAGTACTGGATGGCCTAATCCTATTATAAGTCCTATCTGGGATTCCAATTAAATACTCAAAGGGATACAAGGTGGGAATATAGTACTGGTTCTAATCCTATTGATCTTTAACTGGGCATACAACATATGAAATAATAAAAGATATGTTAACGTTCATGGACATAAGAGAGAGGAGATCCAACAACACACACCTCAAGACCCTATCACGTTTGCCGCCTTTTGTTAATAACATCCCAACTTATCCCATTTACCGGCTTAAGGTAATGCGATAATCCCCTCTCAGCAGAGGGATACTGGCCATTGCTTATTAACCCTTGTCTACTGATCAATTGTTTGTACAACACACCGGAATGGTACACCCCCCTTGAATTTATTTATTTTATTTTATTTATTTTGGTATCAAGGAAAAGGAGGACCTTCTATCTATTGCAACTAAAATCAAATGTCTATGATATTCCTGTTGTACGAGGCGTTTGGGTATTTCCCTCCCGAAAGGGGGGGGGGGGTGGTGGTGATTGCCAGC
>JAMKCH010004430.1:0-56723 GCA_023653785.1 Ophioderma brevispina | reverse complement strand
ATGATTAAAATTTAATGGAGTTATTTAGTATAATACAGAAAAAATATAATAATTCAGGAGTCTGGTCACCGCTTGTTCCAACAGCAAAAAAGAATGTTTTATGTGTGTATGAACAATAACACATGCAGAGAGATAGAAAATACTAATTAATTTGCCACTAATGATCCTGCTAATGACAATGCAAAATTACCACGCTCAGTCGCTCATTGGGACACAAGAGGGTTTTTTTTTTCCGACAAAACTTCGGGACCACTTCGGTTCCATTCACGCAACGTTATCGGATACTGAATTACGAAAATTACGGACACCAGATTCGGATCATCAAGTGAAGAAAACCCTCTGTATCCCTGTGCTGTTTAATTTCCGGCATTCGTCTGAACAGATCAATCAGATTGAGTGGTGCTATTTAACAATGGGCTAGGATTGCCAGCAGTGCGGATTCAGATGAATGGATTGCTCAATCACACAGGTACAATAAAAATAATAATGAAAGTGGACATATAATAATTTTACAGGTGAAATATTTTTTTTCCCCATCGCCTAACTCAAGGGTTGTAAATGAATCCATCCCACGGGTGACGGATATCCGCTATTTTACCCACGGCCATTTCACGTTTGTTTTCATCTCCAACCAATGAACACTAAGATTCGGAGTTGTTAGTAAGTACAGAAATTTTGTATTGTGCCACCCCTTATGAATTTTCAATTAAACGATTAAACGAATTGAAGATGTGGTGGAGAATACTAAATTCATTCCAAAAGTGCTGTGTGATCACAAAGTGATACTGCAAAGCGAGGGCCGCTGATAAAGGCTAAGCACAACGAGTGACCAGGATGAGTAAACAGCCCAAGGCTATAATTGTAATGACTCATGGACTTTTCTAGTGACATGTGGTTTATTCCGTTAAAGGTTGACTCAGAGATTTCATGAGGAGGGGCGGCCCTCCCAATTTTTCAAACAAAATCAGGTTTTGGCATGTTACATAATGCATGTCCTTATAAAATCACGGTGTGAAATAGCTTAAGCTCAAATCGAAAAGTCGGTCATTTAGAGAATCACAACTTTGTTAAAAAATTCGGGATCCGGAAATATGTGGACACACAGTGCTCTATCTATAGCCTAGGGCCTATAGCTCACTTACCCATAATTTCATAAAGTTCTACTGCATCAAAACGAAAAAATCCGATTCATCTCAAACTTTTACAGTTGACTATTTTAATTAAAGGGTGCGTGTTCTGATCGTCTTTCGGATCCCCCATGAGTACCCAGGAAGAAGTATGGATTTTGATATCACATCAGATTGACAAAGGCCATATTTTTCTCATGTCGTCCGAAAAGGGGATCTTTCGGCCTCCTCCCCACCATGTTCAGTTACTATTGGTGAAATCTAATCTACATTGTCGCCATGCGGTTTTGGGTGGAGGCCCTCAAGCCCTTTCATTCTAAAGATATTTAGTAAAGCAAAAAACACTGTTTTAGTGGTTAACCATCAATTTTAATATTGCCACAGTATTGAATAGGGATTTCCAACATTGCGTCTACCATCAAAACCTCAAGTTTGTTTCCCACTCGGTACTTACTTTGACGGTGGGTATGTCAAGTGCCTATTCCTGCTGAGCATGCCTCCTCCTTATGTACAATTATCAGAATGCCATGAACTTAATCAATGGAGGAGTCATGCCAAACTAGTGTGTAACTGATTATGACAAAATTTATGTCTCACATTCTCTATTCAATTTTCACGACTTCATGCTGACTAAATATTACCTGAGTCCACCTTGAAAGTATGCCTTAGAGTGTTATCAACAAACAGGATAGTCGTAAATATCTTCATCAATTTTTTATGAAGTGAAATTAATGAAATTTCCAGACTTGTACCTAAGATTCGACCGGTGATAAGTCCTGATTTTGTATTGCCGGTGCTAATGAAAAGCTTTAGCTTGTATTTACAATTGGATATTACTGGTGTAAAGGTAGAAGAGTGTTTAGCGAAAGCACCGGCTGTTTATATGAAAATTGGACGGGTGACATGTTGTAGTGGTCGAAATTTGAAGGCTTCACAAAAATGTCATAGCTGATACAATCATAATGTGGGGGGACTTCACATATAGAATGTTAAAGATATGTTAAAGAAACGTCATGTGAAGTCCCAATGATTGGGACTAGTCAATTTGCCAGGCTCTCATATCAAGTAGAGAACACAATCATGACAATACACATAAATCGGAACAAGCACTTTTAATACACAAAAAAGTTATATTTCCAAAATCTCTAAATAAGAAATTACAAAAAAAAAAAAGTTCGCCTTTAAGTTTAAATGAAGGGGCATTTCGTGATCCACAGCCTGTTCCCCCCACTTACCTAAAAAAGTTGATGATTTTTATATCATCTGAACCATTAGCCTTATTTAGTTATCCATGTGTACCTGCAAAATCTTACGTGCAAATGCGGTCGTATCTGTAAGAAATTTGCAATTTTGTATTTTGTATTTTAATTTTTTGGTCCGTAAACGGAACAGTAAATTATAGACACAGTGGTATCTCCGCGTGGGAAAAAGACATTCGCGCATAACATAAAACTGCAAGGTACGATCAAATAAAAAGTGTGAATAAACCTTTATCAGGGATGATATTCAAGTGAATCAATGAATAAAAACAAGAAGGTAGTAACAGGGAACCGTTACGTGTTTTTGACATTGTGCTGGTCGCACGACCGGTAAAGCCAATTAATGCATTTGAAAAGGCCGTTACAATCAAGCACTGTATTAAAAGTAGGGACTTGTCGACGCAGTGCTGCGTCGGAAGTCCAAGTACACTTAAGAAAAATAACCCTAATGGCGCAGGAGTGTATCTGCACCTTACTTGTACTTTTATTTATCTCCTGCAATTTCTGTTTCTTTGATGACAATAAATATAAGTCGTGATTTTGGAGAGGATTCTTGTCGGTTCGTGCTACACGATTTGACTTATGTCATTGTAGTCATACTAGAAATGTATGAGGGTGTTTCGTAAATGTGAAATGCAAAAGATTAATAAATGACTCGTCTTGAACAGCCCGAAATTTCAGTATGACTCAGTGTCCTAACAGAAACTTCAGAAGGTGCTGGAATCACGACAAAATGTTGCCGAATTCGTAGGGTGTTCTCACCTGCGTGATTCTTTACTTTGCATAGCATAATCACCAACAAAAAATTCCAAAGGCCCATACCGTGGAAAACAGTAACCTTACCACTTCACCATATTTGCAACAAAGAACCGTCACAACTTTTTACGAACTTTGCAAAGCAGCCGCACACTGAACTTCTGAAGTTATTTATGTTTTCCAGTTCCTTTTTAAATAATCTTGGTTTGGGTTATGTAGCCGTAGTAACGCAACAATATACACAGGCGAAACAGGCGGAAAAGCGATATACAAAATATTACCTGTGTATGCAAAGCGATGACAAAAAGACTAGAAATGCGGTGCGATTATGCGAGCAAAACACAAGCTCTCGTCTGATTTGTGCCCGGTTTTGCACAACACGCATGCACGTGTACGCGTGTGGCAACCAAGTAAATGATATCTCCGGGATTTCTCCAGCGGAAAGGACGGAAGTCGAAGAGGAACAATGGCCAATATCTTGTTTGAAAAATTAAAAGGCAGTAGTACGAGGGCACAATTGAAACCCCTAGGTACTGAAAAATAGGTAGACCAATATCAATATCCTTCACACTCGGGCCTCAGGCTCAGGCCTCATGCATGTATAACCATGCCATCCATGTAAATTGTAAAGTATACTCTCTGGACACTGTCGGACATGTCATAATCCTTTTCTCGCGTCCGATGAGACTACGCCACATTCCGCCAGACCAGCCAGAACCATGGTGAAACGCGCCAAAGGAAATTACAAAGTAATAGATGTTTGAGTTACACGACAGAATCTCTTGCGGTGCGTTATGTAGACGCCTATTTCAGAAAAGGAATTTCATATTGTGACGGCGATTATAGACTCGCTTCACTAGTGTCAGTACTTGTCCACAGAGAAAAGTAAACTTTTCTCGTGGTTAAACATGTAAAACTAACAGTCGCTGCCAGAAATTTCTCAGGCAGATTGGGTACACGTATCCTGCTGAGCCATGATCCCTCCTTATGTACCATTTCATAATGCTTAACTTACACAGGCAATGGCGGAGTCATGCCAAAATAGTGTCTAAATGAATGTCATGACAAAAATGTTTCGTCGTCGCAATCCCGCCAATAATTTTCATGCTTCATTGCGAATAAATATTACCTGATTCGGCAATATCTTGATATAAGCCCGTGACGTTTAGAACCCCCTTAGCTACTGAAAATAATTAATCATTTAACTAAACGCTGTCACGGCTATCCAGATTCAGGCGGGGGTACCCACATGGATGTTTTAACATGGCAACACTCTTCTCTCGTACAGTGTATACAATTCGGAAACACATCGCAATTAATGGAAAGGGTTATCCCACGGCACCGTGCCTTCTTTTTGTTCGAGAATTCTATTTCAGAACAATAGTAGAATGGGTCGAATAACAAGAGCATTAATCGATGCAGGAAAGCCGTCGATTCTTCATCAAATAATCTGGTTTTATGACCCATGCCAATCTTTTTACACGGAGACCGTTTATAGATGTCGGTTTATAAAGACGGCATTTAATAAGGAGTAGCGGTTTGGTTTATTCCGGTATTAGACAGAAATACTAATTGTTTAAAAAATAACAATGCTTTTTTACACCACAAATCCCAAAAGAAGCTTTTAAATATCATATTTGTCCATATGAAATCAAATAATCGAGCTTTTTTAAAAAGAGTGTTACAGTAACTTGTAAATTTACAGAAATAAATGCGAAAATAAAATTACTAGAACACTTTGGAAATTGAATTTTATTTTGTGTGAAAAAGCACACAATGTATAAAACAGTGGAAACTTCCCGCCCAGGTCTCCCCCCCCCCCCGCGCCCGAAATCATTATTGCATGTATGCCGTCCTTTAGATAATGGAAACTCACCATACCCATGGGCCCAGTATGGTCATTAGCAATGCATAGAAAAGCCCAACAATTATAAAATAACATATGCAATTTTATATATAATTAAAATTAGTTGCCTCAATTACTCTCAAAGTTTTAATGACGGAATAAAGTTCCTATGTGAAATAGGAATACTCCAATATAAACAATTGCCTACTCTTGGAATAGAATGACCACCAAACCGAGTCCCTCGTAATATCGAATACTTTAAAAAATATTCCAATCCGCCCATTAAATCACCTTTTCTGGTCGCTAAGAAGTCCAGGAAGTGAGCGGGTCGTATAAAATTTAACTCTCTAAATATACGCTCCACACCCTCCAAAATGTTGCTTTTGATCCGATTTTTATTTTTTTTTTCCTATTAATTCTAGCTAAGCGCTTGGTGGTTCTAGAGGCCTAAATTTTATACGAAAACCGTTCACATCTCTCTTTCTTGTTTAACCTTCTCCCCCCAAAACTACCGAGCCACTCTTTTGCTGATTAAAATATCCCCCAAAAGAAATACCCTTTTCTCGTCGACGGAAGGGAGGAATAATAATGAATTGTGATAACAAGAAACGGATGCCGTCACTATATCTATACTCTTGTTATAAGAACGGGCCTATCTGTTTATTACAGGGGAATTCTGGAGTGAGAAACAATAGAAAGGTCGTATAAACAAGAGTTATTATAGAGAGACGATTCCTTCGTTGTATATTATACTCTTGTATTAAGACCCGTGCCATCTTCTAATACAGGGAAATTTGAGAACAATAGAATGGGTCGTATAACAAGAGTATAATATAACATTGACGAGTCGAGCTATCGGTGGATAGAAAAACATTCTTAAATTATTTCCTCCAGTCCGTAGGACGAGAAGAAAGGGGATTTCTTTTGGGGGATATTTTTAATAAGCAAAAGAGGGGCTCGGGAGTTTGGGAGGGAAGAGGAAAGAAGGTTAAACAAGACAGAGAAAAGAAGGGAACGGGTCGTATAAAATTTAACCCTCTAAATTATACTCGCCACACACTAACAAAAATGTGTTTTTTTATAGATTTCAATTTTTTCTCGGGGCCATTTCTACCTAAAGCGCTTACTTCTATATAGGCCTAAATTTTATACGGACCGTTCACTCTCTTCTTTCCTGCTTAACCTTCTTTCCCCCCAAAAACTACACGAGCCCCTCGTTTGCTGCATTAAAAATATCCCCCAAAAAGAAATCCCTTTTCTCGTCCTACGGACGGGAAAATAATATAGAAATTGTTATAACAGAAAGGGATTGCCGTACTCTATAATTATCTTGTTATCGACCGTGCCTATCTGTTTATACAGGGAATTCTGAGTGAGAACAATAGAACGTGGCTTATAACAAGAGTATCCTTAGAGAGACGAATTCATTCTATATTATACTCTGTTATAAAACCGTGCCTATCTTTTATACAGGGATTATGATTGAGATACAATAGAACGGGTCGTTATAAAACAAGCGTATATATATAAACAGTGACGGTAGAAGGTCCGTGGATTAGAAACATCTTAACTTATTCCCCCAGTCCGTAGGACTGAGTGTAAAGAAAAGGGGATTTTTCTTTTGGGGGATATTTTATCACAAAGAGAAGAGAGTATAAAGGGCCTCGGTAGTTTTGGGGGAAGAAGTTAGACCAAGAAAGAAGAAGTGAACGGGTCGTATAAAATTTTAATCCCTCTAAATTTATACCTCCAACACTACAAAAAATGTGTTTTTCATAAGCTTTCAATTTTTCTGGTCAATTTCACCACAAGGAGCTGTAATTTATAAAGGCCTAAACTTTATACGACCGTTCACTCTCTTCTTCATGCTTAATCCTTCTTCCCCCAAAACTTATTCAACTCTCTCTTTCACCCCCACCCCGTCCTCCCTCAATCTCACTAAGCATCTTTGCTTCTCCTCGCTACTCTTCACCATATCCTATCGCTACTCTCCACCCAACCCTTTTATTCTGGCCCCACCTTTCTCTTCCCTATATCATCATGCCCTTTCCTGACTTTTTGTCCTTGGGAGTACCTTTGTTCTCTCCCTCCATTGCCTTTTCGCTTTGTTTTTTCTTCGAGCCCCTCTTTTGATGATTAGAACAATATCCCCCAAAAAGAAATTCCCCTTTGTTCGTCCTACGGACGGGAGAAATATATAGTAACAGGAAGACTGGGATGCCCGTCACTATATATAATCTTGTTATACGACCGTGATCTATCTGTTTATACAGGGAATTCTTGAGTGAGAACAATAGAAAGTGGTCGTAATAACCAAGAGGATATATAGAGAGGACGAATTCCTTGTTACTATTATTATTACTCTTGTTATTAAGACCCGTGCTATCGTTTTATACAGGGATTTCTGCTTGAGAACAATAGAACGGGCCTTATAACACGGATATTTATATATATACAGTGAAGAGTAGAGCTAATCCGTGATTAGAAACATCCTTAAATTATTCCCCGTCCGTAGGACGAGTGAAAAGGGGGATTTTGTTTGGGGGATATTTTAATGAAGCACAAGAGGGTGTATTGAGTAGTGTTTGGGGGGAAGAAAGGTTAAGCAAGAAAGAAGGAAGTGAAACGTGTGTAGTGTGTAAATTTTAAATCCCCCCAGGCAAAAACCCCAGTTGTGTTTTTAATGAGGTTTTGATTTTTTTTTCCGTTGTCTCATTCTTAGCTATACAAACTCGCAGTGTTTATCGAAAACATAAATTGTATAAGACCCGCATACTACCAAAATAGGATTTCCTAAATGTTTTTGAATACAGATGCTTTCAATGTATTGATCAACTCAATCTTATAGCTAATGCTCAGAAATTATACAAAAGCATTCTCCGGATACAATCTTTAATGCGGCTTCATGCGAGTCTATTTTGTCAAAGGAGCAGTTTATGCCACCTGGTGCCGTGTCCTTTTATGCGATTGTGGTTTATTCGTATTGAACAAGCATTTGCATTCCCTTGGCTCTGAAACTTTTGAGCAATTATCTTGATCTTGATGCTCTTTTCAAATTATAGCACAAACACAATAAAACATATTCAGTTGACAAGCGAGAGTTAACAATCCGTCTTTCAATTGGCAGCTGCTGCATCACGTTTGTAAATCCAACCACAACATTTTACCAAAACAGATTAGCAAGAATTTATGTATTTTTATGCCGTCTTTTTTAGGACTAGTTGGGATCCATTTAAACTTTAATCCTTTAGTATGGGCAGAAGAGCTACGCATTTCGCCGGGAGGCAGTAGAACATGTCAGACATTTAGGTCTAATCTTCATGGACCAAGGGATCAAATACATAATTTAGCTTGTGAACATCAGCAACATGTCTTGAATATCTTGATGAAACCGTCGCCGTTAGAAGTTGCTATAGGCCTATAGGTTTGTTATGATTTAGGCATTTTGTTAATATTTGGACAGATTTTTGGGCATCGCAGAAAGAGTAAATAGGTTAATTAGTGGGCATCGCAAAACAGCGTAAGTAGACTGCAGTTGACGGAATAAGAGCACGTCACCAAATTAGGGCGTGACAGGGATGAGGGCAGGGGCGAGTATAGCGCTGTTTGTTGGGCAACGATGTGACGATTGGTCGGTTTAAAAACTGTCCATTTCATTTTTCAGAATTTCTAGGTAATTAATCAGTAGGCTTCTTAGTTCTTATAAGCGTAGACACTCCAAATTGCATTTACGAATGAGGCTCATCATTAGCAATTGCAACTTTATTCCGTTTTAAAAACCCTATGGCCCTACTGATGATGATAAGCTGACTTACCACACATTACAAGGATCTCAAAAACATGATCATAAAATCCAGTCGTTTTTGCTGCCCAACAATTATTCCGAAAAATGAAGATAAAGAGGGAAAGGTGGATGAAACGGCCGTAACTACCTACGAAATTCTTCTTTTTCCGGTCCCTCCATCACCTCCCTCCCCCTGCCCCTTCAAGCCCGACCACATCTGCTTACCTCTTTCCTCACCCTCCTCCACATTCAACCCCATATCTCCCCTTTTTTTCCGCCACTTCACCCCTACCTACATCACTCCTTTTTCTCCCTCGCTATTCTCTTCAATCCTGCCGGTCGCGGACCCTCTTCTTCACAACGGTCTCCTTCAACCCAAACCCTCCTCCCCCTTCCCTCCCCTGTGATCTCACTTGGCCTTTTCCGTTTCGCCCCCCCCCCTGGTTTTTCCCCTCCACCCCTTTCTCTTCCCATCTCATCCGACGCCGTCCTCCCTCTCTCGGCGCTCTCCTCTACCCCTGTCTCTCCACCCTTTAGCCCACTCCTCTCTCTCAACTCACCCCCACCCCACTCTCACCTCCTCGTTCCCCCCTTCCCCAGGCGTGTTAAACCTCTACCTCTCCATTCGGATAGTGTCTCCACTCTACCCCCCATCCGCCTAACTACCCTCCATCCTTCTCGTGACACTCATCACTCTCTCCAGGCCGATTACCCGCCCCCCTCTGACGGTTCTCCTCCCCCTCATGCCGTCTCCCCTCCCCCCCCCTTCTTCACTCTTCCCTACGCCGCTCCCACACCCATCTCCACACCCGCACCCTTCATTCCTCTTCTTACGGACTCCTCACCCTCCCCGCTCTCCCTGGTCTCCGCCCCCTACTCCTACCACATTGGTTCTTCCAGTCGTTCTTCGACAGTCGTTCCTACCTCCTCAACCTCCCCGCGAGCTCAACAACCTATATCTGTCACTTATGACTCAGTTTTCCCTCCTTGCTCCCCGCATCTCTCTTTCCTTTAACTTTCCTTATATACGCCTACCTTCCTCCCCTCATCCCACGCCCCTCCATCCCCTCCCCCACCACACACAGGCTTCCTCTTCCCTTTGCCTCACCTATGCTTCCACATTTACCCCAACTATCAGGCGCAGTATTCATCACCCATTTCTAAACGCCTTCAAATGCCCACCAGGGACGCTCATCGACTCTCTCCTCCGTGTACTCCCCCTTTCTTCTGCGATACTCAAGGTTTTCCATCCGTCCGCGTAACCCATATCCTCTTCGATTTACTCTCCTTTACGGACCATTAATACTCTTTCCTACGTCCCATTTCGTCCAGTTCCCCCCCCACTGTTCCGCTTCATGTTGCCTGGTGTCTCCCTCTTCTCCCTTAATCCATTGAGCCCCCTGCCCCATCAAGTTCCTCCTTATATCGGTAAGACGTCTCGTAGCCTTCGTGCCCTACCACGTATTCTCTTCACTTCCCTACATTCGCCTCCTGGCCTCTTGGACTTCCTCCTTCAGTGTTCACTAACGTTGTCATGATGCGCTTCTTTTGCTCGTGTACTTCCTGTCTGGTGCTTCGAATATTTGTGGTTGTTACGAGCTCTATAATATTATAGAGACAGAGGCAAATGATAATACTTTTTTATAGGACTCCTTTATATATTATTCACAAAGCCAGAAGTATTCTGTACAAGAATATATTTACGAGTCGTGTAACAAGAGTATAATATAGTGCTGGTCGTGTACACAAGAGTACGCTTAAACATTGAGAATAGGGGACGAAGTCCGCGAGTATATTTATATTTTCTTTTGTTTTTTAGCTTCCCGCTCTTGTTATACGACCCGGACCCTCCATCATTGCACCGCGCTACAAGGTTATTGCCCAGTTGAGACACATAGAACGGGTCGTAAAACAAGAGTTATATTAGAGTGGACGAACCTCTGGGATTCAAACTATTCCCGCAAAACATTAGTAGGCCTATTGCCGACGTGTTTTAATCAAACTCAGATGCAGAAGTGGTGGCGCTCGTTCAATAGCTAGCTCTTAATTTTTAGCAAGCTAGGGGGTCCTAAACTTTACGGGGCTATAAACAAGAGAATGCCCCTGATACCACTTCGAACGTGATTCCTTAAAGTGTTATCAACAAGACAGGATAGTCGTAAATATCTTCATCAAATTTTTATGAAGTGAAATTAATGAGAATTTCAAGGACTTAACTTAAGATTCTGACGGTACTAAGTCCTGATATTGTATTGCCAGGTGCTTAATTAAAGCTTTAGTTTATATTTTCACTGTTTAAAAATTGGATATACTGTGCTAAAGTAGAAGATGTTTAGTGAAAGCACCAATGTAAGATGTGACATGTTGTCAGTGGTTGAATTTGAAGGCTACACAAAAATGTCATAGCGGATACACACTGAGGTTTTGGGACTTCAGCACATATCACTGTTAAAGGCATAACTGTTAAAGAAACGTCATGTGAAATCCCAATTATTGGGACTAGGGGTAACACGTAGCGTGTGGCGGCCCAACCCGGAAGCACAAAAGGGCATTTCCATGAAAGGTGGTCCAGGTCTCAAAAGAATATGAAGAGTGCTTCCAGAATTGAATTTGTATCCTAAATGCCATTCCAAATGCTTGCAAGTACAAGGGGAAAAAACAATTAAGCTAGTTGGATATGTTACTTTGAAAAAAAGATCTGTTACCTACAGAACACTAAATTAGGAAAATAGTGTATATTTTGATGATTTTAGCAATTGGATGTAGAAAAAGAGTTAGAATCAATCTATTCCAACAAACACATATGGATTAAGTAAGTATGGAGTTGGTCTTTGAGAAACACATGTAAATTGTTTATAACCCAACGTATAATTGTGTTAGTACATGGTTGACTGTCTTTGAAGAGTGGTAACGCGTGTTTACCGGAAAAACGGAATTATGGATATATTTGCTCATTTAATCTGGTTCCATTGATGCCACTTAAATTTTCCTCCTCCTAGTAAGGTGCTCCTGTATAGAAGCAGGCACCATTATGATAAATTCTTACCCACTACTTCACAGCGAGCTATCAAAAACTGTAGCGCGTGTTACTTGTAACGCGTGTTACCAATGAAACGCGTGTTACCGCATTTGAAACATTGCATACAAAAGCAGTTGTAGACTGTAATCAGCTTTTAATATTGCAATGTAAAACAAGGGTAGTATTATACTGCATTATTTTAATTCTATTGAGGGCAGCCTCATGTTTTATATTATACCCCAGGGTTCATTATACATGTAAGAGCACATTATAGCCTTTGATAAATTTTCTGCCTACCGTTCAAATTGTGTCAACCTGGTTTGTCGAACCCAACATGCAAATTTCATGCGGTCTCCATCCCAGCTCTGGAGCAGGAACACAATATCAAAATAAAATGGAACTACATTGAGATACATGTGGAAAATTGGTTCCTTGTGGAATATGATGGGGAATATCTCCCTGGTGAAATATTGGAAGGGGAGGAAGATGACTTATTTCAGCTTTATGCATATAGTGCTGGGAAGAATTGGAAGTGGCCAAGCCCAAAATACAAACATTTTATTTTAGGGAGCAAATAATTAGAAAACTGGGGAACCAGTAGTAAACAATCGCGCGCACTACAATTCCATGACTTGTAAGTGCTGCATGTATTAGAACAAAACAAAGAAAGTTGGGTCTACTTACTGTTTTGATCTACTGAAATGATCTGAACTGGTATTGGTTGGCAATTTCAACATGTTGTAACTTTAAAACTGAAGTAATGTATCTTTAATGTTTACTATCATACTATTACATTGGTCTTTTTTTGCCGGACAAAGTGCAACGCGAGTTACCGTAATGCGTGTTACCGACTCTTTTACTGTTTACTAAAAAACTTTAACTTGCTTATTGTGTAATGTTCTTGTATAATAAACCTTAGCACAGTAATTGATTACAGTAGAAAATAAATTGTTGCACACTTGTTAGTTGAGGACAAAAGTTAAAGAATTTAAGGATTTTTTTGCTTCTTGTCCACCGAGCGAAACGTGTGTTACCGAAGTTCGCAGCAACTACCTCATTCACACGAGTTGATCTTTTGCCTTTGTATGAACATGGGGATCAAGTTAGGTATAGGTATTAAAAGACAAAGATAACACCACAAACTTCAATTAATAGTACAACCGAGGGTTGGAAAATAAAGTGGGATGCCCTGAAGGTGTAAACACCGTTACCATGGAAATGCCCAAATAAGTTCTTAGCGTCACACGATTTGTAATTGGACGGGAGGTGTGTGCCTATACCGCGATTGCGTGTGTTTGACCCTAGCCTGCCTGAGAAAACTGCATGGCAGGGACTGTAGCGTTAAAGAGACATTGAGGAGATTTCCAGAAAGAAGCGCCCCCAATTTTTTTTCGACCGGGTTTTTTTTGCATATTTGAATGTTTCAAGTATTAGATCACACTGTGAAGTGAATAAGCGAATAGCCGTCTTTATGTAATAATCTGATGATTTAGTACTTTCTGGCGTGCACTACAGAAAGTCAAAGCACGTGTTCTATGGGGGACAATTACGTTAGTCCAGGTCAGTTCAAAACAAAGTTTTTCTGTTTTCTTTTGTTCTTATTTGTTTCCCCAATAAACCTTCGGAAGCATTCTTGGTAGGTGGCTACAATTACAATTCGATTTGTGCCCAAATTGAGAGAAATTCGTATCCCACAAAAATATCCTCCTGTCCACGTAAATGGCAAATCCACCCAACATTCATAAATAAAATGCGGAGTATAGGAGTAGGCCTATTTACCTAATCATTATTGAGGCTAATCATGCGAATTAATGTAAATAAATTGATTGGAAAAACATGTATTTTGATGAATAAAGCAGTTTAGGGTTGTATCCTGTTTCCTGGGCCATGGCATGCATCATTTACTTTCTACTATTTGAAGGTGCATAATAATGTAATGGGGTTGGCAAGGGAATTTGATTGAGTTTCCTGTTGGAGATTTTTAAGAGGGTGGACAAGGTCCAATTTCATTATTCACTATTTACCAGTCATTATTTTATTATTACATCGAAAGGCATCTTAAATACAAAGTAACCCTTTATTATTACAGAAAACAAAAGTTTCCAAGTGCCTAATTAACAAAAGAGGAGTATTTGCAGGTTTACTATTTCTTCAAAAATGTAAAAATCAAAGCATTTTTGCACCCAGTAATATGACAGACTGGAACAAAAATCTAGAGGTATTTTGCAAATTTGAGGGTCCAATCACAATTCTGGGGTCCACATTTTTTATTGTTCAAAATTGCAAGGGTCTCTTCTATTCCATTGTTTAAAATCACTAACCATGGCATACTATAGCAGTCCAATCTTCCATGTGCCGACCTCGCATGAAGCTGAGCTTGTATGAATTCAGTATTCGCCACACACATCTCAACATGCAGATTTATATTATATTCCGTTGAGGCTGCCCCCGAATTCATTAGGTGGTGGCACAAGACTAAATTCTTTCCGCTGAGCTGACCGAGTTGGATATGTGCTAAATTTACTTATTTTCTCTTCATTCTTGCAATCTTAAAGATATTTTTCGAAAACTTTAGAGTATCCATGACGGCCCTGTTTCACAATTTATGCGTCATCTGAGGGTTAATTTTTCAAAGTGAGGTTAAAAGTTGTTTACACTCTGTTTTCATTATTGCCAACGCTACAGGTTTTCATAAAAAATACCCCTCTTGCTAGCTTAATTGTTAACCCCAGATAAAAAATTCAAGTTACTTGTTTAATTGTGGTAATTTTGTTGAAAAATGAATTCAAAATACACATGAATAAGTACATTGGACTTTCCATATAATGCCAATGGACATTGTGCAACAGAAAGTATGCCCCAGGTTTCCTCTAGGACAAATTTGAATAAATTTGGTTGATATTTCACAGATATATAGCAATATTCAAAGGTGTATTTTGTGACCGAAAAATGGGAATTTGAACTACTAATAGTTTACTTCACGCTGTAGTAATCAATGTATGGCCTGATAATTTCAATGGTTTAAGCTCTTGGTAAGTAACTAGGGACAAATAATGCCACCTGGCCAGGATATAGTTGATATCAATGTTTGTAAAAAGCTTGGGCTTTACATATTACAATGTTAACGGACAACTAATGATGTTTGACTTAAAAAGGTTTTCACCAAAGACTGCTTGAAGATTTTAAACATTTTTTGTTTAATGAGTTCCTACCACACGTAAATATTTCCAAAACACTTTATTGGGAATCAGCAGTATATGGCTAGTTTTTAGGTGGATTTGGACTTTCTTTCTTGTGAACGGACAATTGCATTATTATTGAGTCGTTTGTTTAATCTGAAGAATTTGTTTTATTCAGTCCAACTATTTTTTGACAAGAACCTATCACATTTTTTAATTTTAAATGTTTTTCTGGCCTCTTTGCTTCAAATTGTTTCCATAAGCCCATGCATTTACTGAGCAAGGCTAAAGACAAGTGGTTTATGAAAAATTAAAAATGGAAATGGTCTCTGAAATAACATCAAGCAACCTTAATTACATTATAAAATATAACCCATACAATGTGAAAAAGCCACATCAAACAGTTAGTTGAAAATGAGTTCGATAGGCCATTTTTATCCAAAAACTCCTTTTTGATGAGGTACAACTGGGTGTAGAACGGACACATTTTTTTAGTTGCTGGCATTAAATACGGCGACTCAGAGATTTCGGAATATAATTATTTTGTGTAATAATTAAAAAGAGTCATCTAAACTAAAGATGTCACCAAATGCTTTATTCACAAGTTAGAGATAATCAGATTTTCCGTTTTCCCATGCAGTAAACACTTATGCACAGTATCACAGTGCCATAGGATACCGACATAACAAAAATTCCTGATCCGGAATCTTATAACAAATTGTGATTTTTTTATATGAGGACCTCGATTTGAGCTATTTCACCCCATGGTTAAGTATATGGGCAGGCTTATGTATTGCAAAAACCCAATTTGTTTGAAAATGAGTTTGTGTCCTCATCGGGAATTCTCTGAGTCGGCCTTTTAGTAGGAATGGAAGCGCCCTAACTAGGCGGCGTATTGCTAGTCCTTACGGCCGGGCCCTGAGAAGCCAAGGGTATTTTGATGGCTCTCTGGGGGTGTTGAACACTCATACCTCGAAACACAGAACCTCAGACCTCGAAACATAACACCCGACCTTGGGTGAAAAGTACATTCACGTTCCGGGTCTGCTGTTCCGAGGTCTGATGTTTCGAAACATCCCCCCCCCCCCCCCCCCCCCCTGTTGTTTCGAAAAACAACAGACCTAGACCCTGAGTGATTTTTTTTTACGGAGTCAACATTTTACTTCCGGGTCTGATGTTTCGAGGTCTGATGTTTTCGAAACACCCAGGGCGTATTTCTCGAAACAAACGACCTCAGACCCGGAAGTGAAATTACTTCCGGGTCTGATGTTCGAGACATCCCCCCCCCAGGTGTTGTCGAAAAGCCAGACCATCTTAAACACACAGACCTCAACCACCCCTAAGCCAGTGATTTTTTCTTTCCTCCCGACTCACCATTTCACTTCTAGGTCTGATTTTTGAATTCAAGTAGACCCTCAAACTCGTGCCGTGACACTGAGTTGCCCTTGTTTTTCTGGTCTGCGCTAATTTACAGGGGGCTGACCATTCGAAAGAGAAAGGGATGATATGGCCGGGGACGGTGCGGTAGGAGGTGTCCTCCCTTTGCAAACCTTTGCAACGTTCACTTACCAAGACACCTTTTTTTCCGATGCAATTTAAATTACTATCGAAACCATTGAATTGGTAGGTGGAAACTTATAATCACCCACATCTCCTAGTACGTTCCCATTCAAGCCTGAAATTATGCCTTTTCATATCTACGCTCGGTAGAGCAAACTACCAACCTACAACACCCACTGGAAATTTTGACGACCCCCTGATTGCGCACAGATCAATCCAGGGCCAATATAGCAACACTGAACTTCTCATTTTGCTACGCTCTAAACATGCTTGTGCTCTTAATTGTGCCTTGAGAAGTTTGCAATTTTTCAACAGTTTATTAAGCTTTGCTCACCTATCTACCAAAACTATGTGTTTCTACGCATTTTCTCATCATTCGGAGTTCGGCTTTTCTGCTTTCAGCCCATCCCAGATGTTAGCAAACGGCTTCTGTTTAGTGAGTCAGTGTGTCCGTTACCCTTCCGCGGAACACGATGACGGCTAGTTCACACGTGTTTACAAGTGGTTACCTCCGGTAGACCCCATCGTAGTAATATTCCAACATTCTCTAGCGCTTGGGTTGGGAAGCTTTCCTTGTCACACGCTGTTTATTGAAGTCTCATTCATTATGAAAAACGGGAATAAAACAAAAAATATGAACGGCGACAAACACTTTGACGATAAGGTTGCGTATTATGTCACTAACTACATCCTGTGAAATTGTTAATGTTCACAAATTGCGGGCAAATATATTTTTCATCAAATCTAGTTTTACAGACATGTCTCTCTAATGGGAAATAAGCACATAGTAGGGCGCTATAATCAACATAAAATTACGACCTTTGTAGTGGGGGGCGGGCTATATGGCAAGTTTCCTGCATGGCTTTTTCTGATTTTTTCCGAGGTATAGTCTGCATGTCCCTACTTAACATTTCCCGGGTATAGTTTCAAAATTGTGTCGCCATGGCTTTAAAATTGCTCTACAAAATACCAGAGACCATTTGATGGGCATCAACCAGCTGTTTGTGTGGTCTACTGCTAGATGGATCCTGAGTATTTTATCTCGCCTTTTCATCGTCGGCTACATTTGCCTGTTTTTATTCGCGGTCCGAAACTTACACACCCGCTACCCTACCCGGCCAGGCCCAGTACCGGTAACGGTGCCTTTAAAAGTAAGTCCGGCCATCTGGCCGATAAGTCATAACTCGACTTCGCTAAGGCATGGTAGTTAACGCCATCTCTGGTTTCTCATGTACACCGGGGCGGTTTTTGATCCCCCACCGCTTCCTCCGTAGACTTATGGGTCTGCGGGTCAGTTTATTTGGTCTTCCCGTCACCGGGGTGCCCCCCTAACCGTTATTACGGAGGCCGTGCCTTAACCGTTCATGGAATACTTAGACTGTGAACCTCTTTTTTCAGCGGCCATTTTGGAAATTTTAAACCGGGCTGAACTTTACCGCTCGACTCATTTTGTTCCGACTAAACATCGGCGGTGCATACGGCAATCTTCTTTTCCATATTTCAACATGACCCCAACCAGGAAGTACATGCTTTCTATGGAGTTGGGCCATCAGGTCCGCGTTTTCTCCTCGTTTTTCCCCCGTTGCGGGGGCTCCACTAACATCGTTGTCACTGCCCCAAGCCTTAACCGTTTGGGGAATTTTATGAAATATGCCGGTACCCCTTGTTCCGGCGTCCATGTTGGAAGTGCTTACGCGACCCGAATTTTTAAACCTACCCCACCAGCCTTAACCTTCATTTGGGCTCCGAACTAACTCGACGGTTCTATATAACAAAATGCGTTCCATATTTCAACATACCCCCGAAACCGGAAGTAAACATGCTTTTCTCATGGGAGTTAAGGTTCCAACGGGATTTTTCGCGTATTGAGCGGGTATTACCGGTTCATCTCGGTTGTTTTGGGCCAGGATGACTCATTGTTGTATACTAGGCCTCTGTACTTAAAGAAGATCTCCCGGTTATGGTTCCTTTAAGTTCCTAACACCGAACTTCTCTTTTGTCTTTCCCCAGTTAGGACATGGATTCCGACTCAGAGACCCGGCGAAAGAACGGGGCCAAGCCCAGATGCAGCCGTCAAGAGCCGCATTTGTGCCGAGGTTTCCAGATTTCCTACCGCTCCACACGTCGACCGGCCAGCCCCGAGTACCGCAAGCCGCCCACCGATTACACCTCTCTCCACCGTCTGAATACCGTGGTCACCGCGGAGCGCCCTTCGGGAAGCTAGACCCCCCGCTCCCCGCCACCCCCAATCACCGCAGGCAGCCGCTCAGGAGCTCCTGACCCGCCGCCGAGATCACAACGCAAGAGCCGTTCCGGAAGCCGGAACCGCCACCGGGATCACCGCAAGAGGGGGAGCCGTCGGGGAGCCGGACTGCCGTCAGGATCACCGCAAAGAGCCGTCCGGAAGCCGTGAACCGCCGAGCCGAACTTGCTCCGGGATCACAACCGCAAAGCGCCGCCGGTATCACCGCAAGCAGGCCGGGGGAAATTCCCCCCCCACCGCAGCAGCCGTTCTCGGAGCGGTGGTGTAATAGCAGCTAAGCATGGCTACCGTCCGGATTACCGAGGATCCACTCCTTGGCCGTGGCCACCCAGCCGCAAGATATTTAACGACCACCCACCGCCAAGACCGACGGGATAGCCCGAGACCAACCGTCCGTAGTAATCCCCCCCGCGACCCAAGCCGCGACTTCCGGGACCCAGCCCGGACCAGGCCGGGGCGAACCGCGACTGTCGGATAAGCCGGGACTATCTCGGCAGCCACCAACCCAACGACCGCCAGCGGGGATGCAGTTAGAGTCCACCAACGCGCCGTCCGCATGGATAACTTCTGGTCCAGGTCCAATGATCCTGCATTCCTGACCACCAAGTTTTCCCCCCGACGAATTGGGTTGTTTCGTGACGGCCATCAGACAGGAAATCTGCGGCGTTCAAACCAACTCAATACCACAAGCGCCGATCCAAACCCCGCCGCTTCCCTCCCGGACATACCGTAACTAACCGATCAAGCAAGATGAAAAACCCATCACGAGGATCCAACTCCCAGGCCGGAGTCTCCGGAGGTAGTGTAGAGATCCACCACCACCTGACCTCCTTCGTGGGACAGTTCAATCGCCTACAACGAAGAGGATGTCCTAACCAGAAGGCCTAGCGCACCAGCGAACACCAGAGAAGGCGCGCCCGGCTAGCCGGGGGCCCCTCATCCTAGCCCCGTGCAACAACATGTCTTCGTCTCCCTTAACAAGCAGGGAGGATCACAAGTAGTCACCAACCATTTTGCCTACGACATCCTGGAGTGTTGTCTGTCTCCATCATCAGACCACCCTGACGCCATCACCTTTCCGGGCTGACAACAACCACCTGGGCAGATGCCCTGTCGGGAAGACAGTCCGGGAAGGCAGTCGACCCCTTCGGAGTCCAGGGTTCCGTCGTTGGGTGATTGGGGAAAGTAGGCCACCCTCAACCCAAAGATATGTAGAATGGCTTTCAACGGCTGGATCACCCCCGCGTAACCTGTTACAAGACGCGCAACGCCCATCTCCCGACATACTGCTCGCGGGCCCAGGCTCCTCCGGATATTGGTCTTCCCGTCATCGGGGGGCCCCACTACCGTTAGTACGGCCGGGCCTACCGTTCACGGGATACTTAGAAATGGATATTGGTCTTCCGTCATGGGGCCCACTACCACCGTTATTTAACGGCCGTGTCCTTACTGTTCATGGGAATACTTACCATTGATGCACTTTTTTCCAGCGGGCAATCACCCCAGCGGCCCTTTACCAGGACACCATGACAACGGAGCGGGACGGATTTCGCACTTTTTTTTTTGTTTGGTTTTTTTTGTCCTATATATTTTTTTTTTTTTTCTTTTTTTTACCATCCTCTCCTCCCCCTCTTTTTCTTTTTTTAGCAAAATTTTTTATTTTTCCTTCTTTTTTTGTTTTTTTTTTTTTTTTGTTTTTTTTTTTTTTTTTTTTTTTTTTTTTTTTTTTTTTTTTTGGCGGGGGGGACGTTTTTTTTTTTTTTTTTTTCCCCACATTTTTTTTTTTTTCCTACCCCCTCCCTTTCTTTTTTTCCCTCACCTTTTTGTTTTTTTTTTCTCCCCTCCGCTTTTCCCTCGCGCTCCGCCCGCTTCCTCGCTCCCGCTCCCGGCCCGCGCCCCGCCCCTGCTCCTGCTTCTCGTGTGCCCGAATTGGCTCGCCACCGTGGTTTCCAAACTTCTCGTGCTGTACCCAACCTGTTTTGACTCTTCTTATGAGGAAGACCGTGTCAAGACGCCCGGGGGGGGGTCTCCTTCTGATGAGACCTCTGAGGCAATCTACTCATGACTACCCCCTGGCTAGTCGTCATCCAGCCCTACAGAAGCGCAGCTTCCACTTCCAGCTGCCCATTCTGACTGGAGGGCAAGGAGACCTACAACAAGGAGGATTTAAATCATTCCGACTGGTCAAGTACTTGCAGGGATTCCGCCAAGTGACGCACATAGGAGCTCACAACGTAAGAGTTCAGGTGGCTTGCTTGGGGCCTCCTACCGGGAGCTTTCTATAACATGTCATGGACGCCATGGTATGGGCTGTTCTTTCTATCATTCCAACAAGTTATTCCGAGATGTCCCTATACTGCAGCGTCGACGCAGCTAGGCATCTATCAATCATCGGCTCTCGTCATCACCGCAAGCCTCCACTCTTCCAGTCGCCACAGCTCCCAGTAGCACTTTACCCACTGAAGTCGGTAAGCGCATCTATTCTATTATTGGTTTGTTCAACCTTCTCCCGGCGAGATCATATCACCATAGCTCCGCTTGCCTTATGGCCCGAGCACTCTGATATCCGGGTTGACTCTACCAGTTGCAATCTGTGGCATAAGTCGGGCTTGAATGGGAATGTACTAGGAGATGTAGGTGATTCCCCTCTTCCCCGGGGGAGAGTCATATCACCATAATCTCTGTATACTTACCATTCAAGCCTGACGCTGCTCCGCCCAGGACGGGGCTCACGGTGTTTGCTCTCCCACCCGTGGAGTCAACCCGTTGGAAAGAGCATACCAAATGATCCAGAAGTCAGTGTTGCTAGATCATTGCCCCTGATGCGTGCGCACTCAGGGGTCGTCAAACATTCCAGTGGGTATCATAGGTATTTTGCTATACCGAGCGTAGAAAATAAAAAGGCATAAGTCAGGCTTAAATGGTAAGTATACGGAGATTATGGTGATATGACTCTCCCCCGGGGGAGAGGGGAATTTAATTCATGACCAACCGTTTTAGTAAACGGTGTGGGTGTTGGTGCAGGAGGGAGGGAGGCACGTAACTCTTTTAAAAGGACAAAATGCAGCAACTCACGCATGCAAGAACATGATTCCGCTCCTTCTGAAAATAGCAAAATAAATCACAAATATTGAGTAGTTTTTTATAAGAATTTTTGCATTTGAAAAGGTACAAGAGTTTTAAAATGGGGACTTTTGGAACTACCTTTATCTGAAATGGGAGTTTGTGGAACTGGAGTTTGAGTATAATGATATGCTTGGTGAGCGGCTAGCAAGTAGTGAAGTGGGTGTATTTAGCAACGCACGTCCATTTGGTCCAAGTCGGGGTCCAAATCCAGGGCAATCTCCCCTTGTCATGGCTCCCGTGTGGAGAATAGCAGGATTTGTTTTGTATCTGCTTTTTTTTCCATTTTTTTTTAACTTACAGAACTTCTCAAACAGATGGGTAACTAGTCAACAAGTCCGGGGCTAGTCTCCCCATGTTTTAAGAAGCGTGTGTCCGCCTCTTAGTACAGAAAATAAGATTTCCTCCCATTTTGAAGTCCCTTCCGGGTCTGAGGTCTGATATGTTTCGAAGTCTGGTGTTTCGAAACACCCGGGGGTGGGGGGTGTTTCGAAACATCAGACCTCGAAACATCAGACCCGGAAGTAATTTCACTTCCGGGTCTGAGGTCTGTTGTTTCGAGGTCTGATGTTTCGAAACACCCGCTCTCTGGTGCAATCTGAACAACACAAAAGTGGCAAATTCATCATGGAATTTTATCATTTGCTGAGAGTACTTGGAAAATGTCAATATTTGATGAAGTCGGGAGTGATTTTTTTTTTAGTTTTTGCGTGTCCAGCTGGACGCGTTAGCTCAATCAAAATGTAATTTTATGCGTCCGAAATGGCAAAAAGAGCGTCCTTGACACCAAAAGGCAACTTAGTGCCACCCCTGGTACGGTATACTGTGACACCCCTCCTAATTAAGTTAAAGTGAGGGCACATGTGGTCCAGTGGATAAAGCGCCAGACTCGCACGCCAAAGGTCGTGAGTTCGAACCCCGCTGTGGCCAATGTGTTTCGCCCTTGAGTAAGGCGCTTTACCTCAATTACTCCTCCCTACCCAGGTGTATAAATGGGTGCCGGCATTATTCAGTGTCGGGAAGGTAACAGACTCGCTGTAGAGGTGTAGCGAGCCCCCTACAGCAACATTATATGGTGGAGTCTGGCCCAATCGCTTTGAAAGAGAGATGGGCACTCCGTTCCTGTGTATACAGGTCTGTCCCCTTTACCTCTTTACCTTTAAGTTAGTGACAGGAGGAGATATTTTTAGGATATGAATTTCTTTCAAATTTCACTGGATTGGTTGTAGACCACCTACCAAGAACGTTTAGAAGGTTTATTGGACAAACAGGTGCAAAAGAAAACCACAAACCTTGTTTTGAACTTGCCTGCTATCGTAATTGTTCCCCATAGAAAACCATGCTTTGACTTTCTGTCGTGCATGACAGAAACTACGAAATCATCATCTTATTACATAAATACGGCGTATTCGGCTTATTCACTTCAGGTGTGATCTAATACATTGATCCGGGACATTGATAAGCATTCCAAATATGTAAAAACCTAGGTTCGAGAAAAATTGGGGGCGCTTCTTTCTGGAAATCATCTCATGTCTCTTTAAAGGTCCCTGGCCCGATTGCCAATAGCCTCGTCCCCAGTGGTCAACATTTTGGTATCAGAAGAAAGCAACTATTTTTCTCATTTACCCTGTGAAATCTTAGGGCAAAAGGATGTTTGGTTTGGAAGTTATGAGCAAAAATGTGCCCCATTTTGGTTGACCAATATTAATTTTACACAGTACTCTATGGGGCTTACAAATCACGTTTTTAGCTCTCACAGCAAAACGGGTTGAAATATCGGCGCGAAACTTTACAGATGTGGTTTTGGGGTGAAGGCCAATCTATCAAGATGAAAACTTCATATCCTTAAATCGGGCCATCCCCCTTTAACTGCTTAAAATGAACAGGAAGGGATATTTGAATATTTTGAGCAGCTGAAATATTGTTTTTTTATCAAGTTTTCAAGAAAAACAATTTTTTCACAAAATAATGAAATATTTGCCACAGTGGCAAATCTGATGCGCGCTCCAACAGGAAACTACAAACCAAATTCCCTTGGCCTTAGGTATGCAAATGAGCTAATCCAACAAATGTAACATTAACAACAAACATGATTATTGACCTACATTTTGTGAGGATTTGATTTTTTATTCATATCAAGCCAATTTTTAAACTATCCTGTTTTCAAATATTTTTTTACAAACAAAATACTGTTTTTCAGGTGAATGTTGCATTCAACGGACAAAAATGGGAAAATTGTGTCCGTCAAAAGTGTAACATTCACCCCTCAAAAAGGTCTCATTTCTTGAAAACTACTCATTGCAGGGAACTCAAAGTTTTACCAGATTTTGCTTTGTGAATTTCACGAGGTTAAATAGGTAAAAAGATCTAACAAAGTGGCCAAACAAAAATTTTACTGAAAAATGTGTTTTCTATATAAAGCCAAACTACTGGACCCCTCACTCATGAAACATGCCATATTTACAATAAGTGTAATTATATATGTATGTGTAAAAGTGCATGCAATCAGTAAATACATTTATACTGCAGACTTGATACAAACAAGATTGACCTCCCATAATGACCCATTCTATAGTTATCACAATATTGATTGGGGTAAGAAAATACTCCTTGACATCTTCCTTTGTTCTCATGCAGGCCTCAACAAACCACCTGTCCAATTGCCCGGGGCACTGAAAATTCTGGGTTGTGACAATTAGCGACCCTGGGTCGCTAGTGACCCTGATGAATTCATCAGACTTGTACAGAATAAACTGCATAATTCCGTGGTTTATTCCATACAAGTCTGATGAATTCCTCAGGGTCACTAGTGACCCAGGGTCGCTAATTTTCACAACCCGAAAATTCTTGCAGGCAATTAAAATGTGATGCCTCCCTGTCTGGTCGGCCTAGTTCAATGTTTTGAAGAAAACCGGAATAACTTTAAAATTTGTTAGTTCATATGGTTTTAATTTTAAATTTGTACTACTTTGTGCAATAGAGAATAGTTTTTACATGTTAAATGTAATGTTTTATAATGTAATGTTTTTAGGACAAGCCCAATGTTGACCTTTGTAGTGAGTCCTGGTTGCTCATGGCCAGTCCCCATGGAAGGTCTGGGTTAATCATATGCAAACTCGTGTGTATTTTGATGAAGTAAATTATGTTCAGGATCACCAGTTATCAGGAATATTTGGCATGATTTAATGATTTTACAAAACAAAATTTGAGATATTCACTTACATCATGTACGTAGATATTTTTAGGTTTGCATAAAGTATGCCAAGTTCGGGTAAGGTTCGGGCAAGTGCTATTTAACCTGGAGTTACCCGATCGGGCAAGCTGTTGGGGAAAAAATGTCAAGGTCTGTTCCCATGTCAATAACACAGGAACTTCTGAAACTGTGCGCAATTTGGATTTTCATGATATTGAGCGTGTTCTGAGAATGCATTTGGATTATGTGGTATCATGTCTGTGATTCTAGGTATGTAGGGGGTGTTTCCATAAGGTGACACCCTTCTTTCTGACACCCTTATGAATTCGGAAACCTTAACGGAATAAACCACATAAACCGGTTTCCGAATTCATAAGGGTGTCAGAAAGGAGGGTGTCACCTTATGGAAACACCCGTATTTTGGCCTCATATTTATTGTATTTAGGAAGACTGAGGCATGTAAACGGATGACATCTGGTGTCCACACTGCTAATGGAGAGATGTGTGAAGTATACGTAGTTTTCAATACACTCTGTGTTAGTGGGTTATATTTATGAGTTTCAGTAACCTTACCCATCTGACACTTTTTTCCTGACACACTTATGAATTCGGAAACCTTAACATAATAAACCTGTGCTTTATTCTGTGAAGGGTTTTCCGAATTCATAAGTGTGTCAGATGGATCAGGTTACAGAAACTCCCGCTATATTCCACTAACATATTTTCGTTCGGGAGTTTCCGTAATCTGACACTCTCTTTTTGTGCATATTAACAAGCTCATTTGCATATTTGCTCCCTCCCAGGGGGATCTTGAAAGTTTCTATTTTAAATTGTGGAGATGCCTGTGAACACTCTAGTTTTTCTTTGTTGTGATTGTTTCCATGTTTCTAGTGGCATAAGAATTAGGGCTTGGGGCATTCAGCATGGTTGAACCTTACTTGTAAAAATAGTGCTACACATGCAGAATTAATGTGTTTACTTTGTGTTTCCAGTATCCACTATGGATGACATCATCAAGAAAAGAGTATTTGTCGGAGGATTGTTTCAAGGAATTACCGATAGTGACCTTAGAGAGAGATTCCAGCGATTTGGCACAGTCACCTCTGTTGAAATTAAAAACAAGAGAAACTTAGAAGGTACTTTACTAGATCAAAATAAAAAATATTAATAAGGTTACCAATACCATCATGTTTCTTCCCAAAAGTGTAAGTAGGGCCCGGGAGAATCTGTAATCACGGAAAATTACATGGAATGACCCCATATTCGCACAGAAAACAGCAGAAACTTCTTGTCTGACTGTTTTTGTGTCGCCTGCCTTAAGGCAGGAAGACACATAGGGATCACTTTGTCCAGTTGTTGTTGTTGCTGTTGTTGTCTGTTGTTGTCTGTTGTTGTTGTCTGTTGTCTTGAAAAAGGGTTAACATTTGCCTGTAATATCCACATACTTTGATGGATTTAAACCAAGCTTGGGTCACAGGTACAACTTGGCATCCCCCATTTGTTGATATGGTCAAAGGTCATATACCAAGGTCAAAGGTCATGTGAGGTCAAGTTTTCTAAACACGGATTCTCCCGGGCCCTAGGTGTAAGTGGCAGTTTACTTTAGTTAAAAAAAGATACCTTCTCCAACAAATGTATTGATCATAAATAAGTATATAACATGGATGAGAAGCAGAATGCTCAGTATAAATGCTTATAGTACAGATCCAGATCTGGTGCCATGCCTAAATTTCACTTAGGCATGGCACCAGAGGACAAAAGTGGATTTTAAATTTTTTCTCTTAGAAGGGCATTCATGATCCTAGCACCTTTCATTTTTGTTTATAGATCACCAGATATCCTTGAGTATAGGTTATTTCCAAAATTTCAGTTGATTCTGACAGTGCGTTTTGTTGTTATGAGCAAATGTTTGTATCACAGTGCCCATAGGCCCCTTTGTTGTAATTTCTGTCCGTTTACAGACAGAAATTACTAATTTCCTCCAGAGCAGATCGAATCTACACAGTGCATGTAAGATGAGGACAATTGCTGTACTTAAGCAAACTGTTCCAGATTAATTAAAAATATCCAATTTTGTTAGGTTGAGTCGGTGCGGGCTTGCGGTTGTGGGATCACGAAATGCCACCTTTCAGGGACCAAAAATTGCTGCTACCCATGGCACATGCCAAAAGTGTCACTGTGGAGCCACTGTTTTCAACTTGCATTGGTATTCAAAAGAGCCCAATTAGAGGGTGTAATAGTAAAGCAAAGTGTGGTGGTGGTAACACCGAGCAGTTTGACTTTGTTTGTTGCCAAGTGGTACCGGATATCAGCAAATAGCAGATCTATGTAGGTAGTGGCATCAGGCCCGTAGCAGGGATTCTTTCTGGGAGGTGCGGAATTTTTCCAAAAAAGTGACTTTTTTCCAAATAATGTGACCTTTCACAATAGAAGGGGTGTAGCTTTGACCAAGGGACCTTTTTGCCCAATATTGCCCTTTTGACCAAAAAAATGCCTCTATACCCTAAAACCCGTATTTTTTCTAGCTCGCTTCGCTGGCACACAACATTTTCGTGTGGCCTTTTGGATTATTTGGGATAGGGTGGGTACTCACACCCCCGCACCCCCGGCTACAGCCCCTGGTGGCACTATTTGCATTCATGGTCTTTTTTTTTGAAACAAACACCATTTTCAGACTTTGATACAGGCGGCATGTTCACTGCTTTAATTCCAGAAAGAGGTGAACAGCATTAAATTCTTGGATTTAAATATTATTATTCTTATTTTCCAGATAAAACCTAGCCTAATTCCAATCTTTTACATAGACCTTGGTAATTTAAAGTCAATACCCGACAAATTTGTGAAGAAAAAGGAGCATTAGAAAGGGAAATTAGATTTCATTTTTCCTGAAAGAAGTGGATTAACAGGCGAGAGATGAACAGAATGTTAGCGTTTGTCATTTGTTGACTCTTTTTTCCTTGGCTTAAAAAGCCAGGGGATATGTGAACAGCAGGATCCCTCTGTGTGTGTCTTTGGATGTGTGGTTTTTGTCAGTCTGTGTGTGTTCATTTGGTTATGTTGACTGGTTTGTGCGTATTCTTTAAAACGGTAATTGGATGTATACGCAAAATTCCTTTGCTACCTGAAGCTCTTCATGGCACATGCACTTCTTTGGTGAATGAATGTGTGATATATGCAGAATTAGGTACATTGCAAGAGCTATATTAAAGGGGATCATGCCTCAAAATGCAACTGCCGATATCTGGAGTTCAATAAGGAGTATGGTAAGGTTCCTGTTGTTGTAACTTGGTGCGAAGCAAGGGGGTTTGGAAGATTCTCTACTTGATACATTTGGGGGCATATAATAGCAAATTGGTTGTTAATGAGCTAATTATTATCCTAATGCTGTATCTTGAAACGTACTAGGCAAGTGTGGGTGTTTCAGCTTCACAACAAGTGTAGCTAAAAGTAGGAGTGGTGGGAATCAGAAATGGGTCATGTCACGTGTCCTTGGTCAAAGGTCAATGCAGTCAAAATAGGTGTAAATTCTATAACCTTGTTAATTGTGGGTAGGATAGGAGATGAACTTGGTGGGTGGGAGGGTCAACATTCAGTGCCAAAAAAAATTGAAGGTCATTTCAGGTCGTGTGGGAGAGTCATTCAAGATTTTGAAGATCAACATTCAGTGCCCGAAAATTTTGAAGGGGAATTTAAGGTCATGCCAAGGGGTCCATCAAGGGTTTAAAATCACTAAGCATGTGATTTGAATGCTGCAACTGTGGGGGGTGTGTGGTAAACTTTCTGTGGCTAAAATTTTGATAGAGGTCATTTAAAGGTCGTCCAGGCCATCAAAGGTCAAATCACTACCCATTAGTTGTATGATCATGAAACCTGGTTTGCGTAGTCAACATTTGATACCAATTTTTTTTTCAAGGTCCTTTCAGGTCACCTGTGGTCATCCAAGGTAAATCAACTCAAATGGTTGTTATTCCCTACCCTATTCTTGATTTTTTCTACCAACTTCACCACCAGACTTCATCCACTAACCTTAAGTTCATAAGTCAGGGTAGTTTGCAGTTTCAACTGACATATTTTTTTCAATACATTCTAGTATTTTTCCCATTGTCAGACTCGGAATCTTCCTCACTTGTCCATTTTCTTCAATTTGGGGTTGTTTCTTTTACAGTTTATTTGACAAAACATTTGCCTACCTGGACCTAGAACTTTCAGCCTATAGCTACAAAAATGTAAGTCACTATTTGATTTTTTAAAGGCCTGACTCAAGATTTCAAATATAATATGTTTTGTGTCGAAATTTAAAAACGACAACTAGAATAGATAGTAACCTAAAATGCTATTCCGATTAGAGATGAATCGCATGTTTCGTTTTCATGCAGTAAACATTTATGCATAGTATCACAGTGCCACAGGATACCGTGTATACAAAATTCCGTATCCGGAATTTTATCACAAAGTTGTGATTTTCTATATTAAACTTCGATTTGATCTTAGTCTTTCAAACATGAAATTTTATAGTGGGACAAGCATTATTCTTAGATTCCAAAATACGATTGTTTGAAAATTGATGCGCCCTCATCGGGAAATCTCGGAGTCACCCTTTAAGGGTCCGTACAAACCTTGGTCTCTGGCATTGTGAGAGAGAAAAACAATACTGCCATATTCATCAAGGCATGCATAAGTTTATTTGTCCAAAGAATAATCGTTGCTTTCACAGCAGGATTTCCCATAACCAAATTGTTTGAATCATGAGTTCTTAACAACATAGCCCAGTTACCAATATAACATTCATTGCAGGGCGTAACCAGACCTTTGCAACATCGGGGGGCTGTGGAAGGGGGTTGGGGGAAGTGGTGCCGAGTGGCTTTTTTTGAGGGAGCAAATTTGGGTCCTTCTCACATAGACACGTACAAAAAGTCAGTCATTTGGGGGGGCTGGCGGGGGGGGGGGGGGCAAGGGTTCTGTTGGGGGGGATTGCGCCCCCCCCATCCCCCTTTTTTTTTTTTTTAATATTGTTATTCATGCCAAAAAAAAAAGTAAGAAGGCCAATCACGTCAGGTAATTACAGCATGTTGGCCAATCACGATCTTGGGGAGCCATTGCAATTTGCATACAAGCTCACCGTTCCAGCTGAGACGACAGGTTAAAATTAAATCCTCAAGCCCTTGCGGAGGATGCTAAAAAGGCTTTTGTCTACATTTTATGGTGACTTGAGTTATGCCTTCGATACCATGACCAGGATTTTGGATTAAGTATTTTAAAAGGCTTGAAACCAGTTTTGGTTCACAGGCACTATTGCCTGGATTAGTTCATATCACACCGGACCGTTACTATGCAAACGGTCTCAAATTGATCGTTTTTACCAATTTCAATTGCATAGTCAGAAAGTTTGCCATATCTAGGATATTGTGTTTGTTTACCATGGTGACACTTCGAATTGTAAAATCCATTCCATTGAACTCTATTGAGTCAGCCAAAATAGCGTGATGTTTTATTGCTTTCTTTGTGGAGTTGAATGGTAAAGCAGTCCATGCTCTAAGTATCCTTAGTTGCTAGTGCATAAAACCTCCATCTGAACTTGTGACCTATGTGTGTGAACATTTGACCTCAAATTTGTACTGTGCTCAGTCAGCAGTCCTTTTGACCCCACATTTGCACGGTCATAGGGCATTCTAAGCAATTGGCTTAGATGATTCTTTGACCTTTTGGGTCACTCCAAAAACCCTTTCCAAAAAAGTAAGGAATGTCCTCCCTTAGCCAAATATCGTCCCGACATCAGATCTCATTGTTTTAGTATATATAGGCTTTGTATCATTATAGATTTTTATATATGCTTGGTCAATACCCCGGTCAGCAAGCACTTGGAGCACTGCTGGAATCTCAATGCTATCAAAGGCCTTCTCATAATCAATGAAAGCTAAGCACAGGTGACGTTGACATGAAGGTGGTCAATTGTGGAAAAACTTATGCTATGTCATGTTGTACATTCATTTCTTATTTTAAGTTTGTTGTAAGATGCTGTATTCTCTTTAGAGTGCCATATAAATGCATTTATTGTGTGAACACCATTTATTTCAAAATAGCTCTTTAAAGGTAATACGCTAAATTGTATTGAATAACGAAAACCGTCAAAGAAATTGTGGAATTAACATAACAAGGAAATTGTGGAATTAAACATAACAATACTGCCAATATCACACATCTCTGTAAATGACCATCACAGATGCCAAACTATTTATTTTCATATTCATTTTGATGTTTGAAATACTTTGCCTTGAAAATAAACTGAACCACTTTTTGTGATTGCTCTTTTGATCCAATATAGCCACCAAATGGACCCCTTGGGACAAAACTTGATTTTGGTAACATGAGAATTCTTTAAGATGTTGTTGGGTGCTAAAATCGTATTATTTTGTTTTAAGGGGGTGCATTGGAACTCAGGTAATCTGCTTAACAAATGGAAAATATTTCTGAGACAAACCTTTTTGGGGCGTAAGTAGTTTTATTTTTGATTGTTTGATTTTTTTTAATGAAACTAATTGGTGAATATTGTTTCTCTTGTTGACTCTGAAGGTCTTGGTACTTATAATAACACGAAATGGAAAGGTGGTATTGTGACCATACAGCCAGCCAAAGAGAGCTTCCTTACAAGGTTGGTACCCATTACTTTAGGCTCAAAAGAAGACCATACAGTAATTTCACTCACATTTTTTCTCACGAGTATTTCACTCTTGGAGCAAATTCTCAGGAGTGAAATTGAAAATCTGAAGAGTGAAATCTGTACTGAGTGTTGCTGAGAACAGAAATTTGAAGAGTGACTTCACTCTCAAGAATATTTTCAAAGAGTGAAATGCAAAGTTCAAGAGTATTTCACTCTCGATATGGGGTGAGTGAAATTGCTGCCATATCACATCACTTGATCAATGTATATCACAGATAATCCTATTAACACTCTCATGCTACTGTACATACATACATAAGTATCGGTAGTGTAATAGGTCTGTTTAGCTCAGAAGATGATAGAATACATAAGAATGCATGATTAATGAGGTGATCTATAATTTTTGCACACGTAATGAGGTGATCAATAATTTTCGGATGTGTAATGACTTGATGTATGTTAAGAGGTGGATTTAAATCACTTTATTGCGATATGGTATAACCTACTAGTTTTAGCGCTTGGTTTTTTTTTGTAACAGAGTAAATATAAACCATCAAAAGATTGTTTCAGAACATTTACTGCGGTGAATTTTTCAATCACCTGAAAGGACAATCGCCCCCTGTAAGTTCGGGGGTTAAGAATTGGCCCGATGTGCTCCCCTGCATGTCGTAAGAGGCGACTAAAAGGGGCCTCCTGCGAGTTAGGGGTTTAAAATAGGACCGCTGTCGCCCCTTACATGTCGTAACAGGCCACTATAAGGGGCAACTCGTCTGTTATTTGAACAGACAGGTTGTTTTTAATTTTAAGATTCTGTAGTATAAGATGAATACAGGGTGTCCCAATAAAAGTGGTGCAAGCAGGTAAACTCTGATTTCTCAAAAACTGCTGAAGCTGTGCATTTCATTTTCATGGAGATTGTTAATTATACTCTTTTGTATAATTTGTGCAAATCCCATGACAATCCTTTAGCGCAAACCAGAGATATCAATGAATATTAAAGGCTACCTGTTTTTCATCCATTCCAATGGGATTTACACAGTTAGTGATTATCGGTATATCAGATAGATTCGTGGCTCAATCGTGTGCATTGACTAAATGATAGCCTAAAAATCTGAAGGTGATTATGCTAATAAATTAATACAGTGCTGTATCTGAACAAATATCTTACATAATATCTAATAATAATAACTTTATGCTGACAATACTTATTCTAGGGGTTTCTCAGGGATAAAGCAATATGTTAATTGAACAGATTTCAAGAAAGCAGTGGATGTTTATGAAATTTTGGATTCAAGTCAATTGTTAAAGTAGCGATATTAATCAGTAAATGACAGGTGGGATCCTCTTAGCTTAGTTCAATGAAAATGAATGGCATATTCTTCCAATTGTGTTATAATTATAAACCTTCACAAAGATGAGAAACGTCAAAAAACCGTATCTGTTGTGTCATTACACATTTGGGGCTAGTTAAATGTTGCCAGGCAAACAGGTTACTGCCGAGCAAAGGACTTTCACGTCACTAAGCTATTTTAATTTCTTTTCTTGTAAAAAGAAATTTGACTATGATATTCAAACATATGCCTACTTAGTTTACATGTTTATATATTTAGCAAAAATGCTATTATAACGAAAACTGCACAGGTAGAGATAACAAAATAGACATAAGGCAAAGTTTTGATTTGTGCTGATCATAATTGTTAAGAATACATTTGTAGGCTTAATCATTGAGTGTTTTGTTATCTCTAATGCCTATTTGCCTATCAATCTATGAAACTAATATCGTGTGCATTTTGTTCATCAGTTGTCAATAATTAGTGGTATGCCATGAATACAGCAGTACATTTCAATGTGTTGGAAATCACTCACCCGGCAGCAGAACGGACAAATGATATTAACTGTGTAAATCCCATTGGAATGGATGAAAAACAAATGCCCTTTAAAAATCTGTTATATCTTAAGCTTGCGTGGGTGGATTGTCATGGGATTTGCACAATTTATACAAAAGAGGATAATTAATATCCTCCATGAAAATGAAATTCACAGCTTCAGTAGTTTTTGAGAAATCAGAGTTTACCTGCTTGCACCACTTTTTTTGGGACACCCTGTATTATAAGGTGTTCCATTGTATGATTGTATAATTATAATAAGATGTACTTAAAAGTGTTAAAATTATAATGTGATAATTAGTATGACTTGTATAAGTAGCTTAAAATCAGTATCAGTTTGGGTATAATGCTCAAGTAAATTACTAAGTTAAACTTCTTTTTCAAATATACTTTGTCAGATATGAGACCATCTATTTAACCTATATTTGCCTTAATGTTTCAATATTGTATTGATTTATTTAAAGGGATCTTGTGTTTGCGTGTTCTGATGTGATTGTTGATTACCAGTATTTTGAAGTTGTTGAAATTTTTGCTTGATACATGGATGGGCGATGAACTTTTTCATCAGTGTATGTTGTGTATAATTATAATTATGAATTTATCAGTATATCTTTTGAAGCTGTGTTTTTCTGTAGATGTGTGTTTTCTATGTGTATTGTTGCAATCAATTGGTTGATCTTGTTTGATACATGGATGGGTGATGATCTGGTTCATCAGTGTATGATGTGTATCTTTTTATAATTTATATATTTTAGCAGGGGTGGGCCGTATATGCATGATTCAACCAGAATCTATGACGAAGCGAAACTCAATTCAATGCACGCGAGGATCAAGTAAATGATACAACCCGATAAGTAATTAGACAAATATTATATAGAAGCTCGGAGGAACTGGCGAGCATTGAATTAAATAAAGACGAAAATGCATGGTCTCGAACCCGGTCCTCTCACTGTCTAGGCGTGAGAATTACCACTGGGCCACAGTGTTTAGGTGGATACCAGTGAACGAGCGCTAATGTATTTCAGTCTTTATTTCAGAGTTTCAAGCGGCCGTAATTATATTATATTTTAGAAGGGGTGGGCCTTATATGCATGATTCAGTATTTAATTCAATGCTCGCCAGTTTCTCCGAGCTTTTATTTAATATTTGTCTTTTTATAATTGTTGTAATTTGAATTTATTGAAATGAAGTTTTAATATTGCGTCGTACATTGATATATAATGTTAAATATTTTTATCTTAATGAAACGATATGACACAATTGTGTTGAGTTGTCTTTAAATTTTAATACTCACTCACTCCGATAGGACAGTCACCAGGAATTGCGAAGATTGCAAGACCGAATGTGGTAGCCACGATAAATATAAATATACTATGTTGTTGTTTTTAGAAGCGTGTAAGGATTTACGACTAAATCCGCATGAAGTGAACATTTCTTCGGTTGTGAAACAGACACAGGAGTTTCTGACTTAGAGGTTTGAGGAAGCTAATTTTGCAGTGTCAACAGATATTTCAGGCTGTGAACCGTGTCAAAATAAAAGTAGAATTGTTGAGCAGGAGGTTCGAAAATCTTAAACTTGTAGAAGAAAAGGCAATCTTTATTTTGTAAGGGATTGGTGGTATTTATATAAGTTGGTGAAGGTGAGCGAATTTTGCATTTACACACTGATACTTTTATCGAGAACATGGCTCACATAAACGATAATGGTGAATCAAAAATGTTGCCGTTTTCACCAGTGTTTACCATAAGTACTACCCGGTAGTAAAGATGTAGGGAATAAATTTCGGTATGAAATTGTTGCAGCAGATTCGTAGTCATTCATTTAATATGCATGGTATACGACTACCACTGAGCGACTATGAAGAGAAGGAAGTGAAAATAACCCAATTTGCAGACAACACAACTATTTTTGTGAGGGATGATGAATCGATAAAAAATGTAATAAGAATACTTGAATCTTTTTCAGAGGTATAAGGGTTATATCTAAACAAAGCAAAAAGTGATGCTGTTTGGATAGGGGCCTGTAAAAACATAGAGAAAAGAGTAGAAGGTATAAATTGGAAATTTCAACCAAATAACAGTGTAAAAAAAAAATTAGGGGTTGTAGTTAATCCTTGCATTGACATAGAAAAATTATCTTAAATTGGGAACCAAAGATGGAATTGATAGAAAGATCAATCAGAGCATGGACAATGAGAAATCTACAATATTAATGGTTGGGAAGATATTAATAATTAAAAGCTTTTTAGCTTCAAAATTGTCATTTTTGGTTCTATAATTGACCTGCCTTTGGATTTTATAAATCGTATAAGTAGCTTATTTTTCAAATTTGTGTGGGGAGGTTCTGAAAAAGTAAAAAGGACAACATTGCTAAACGATTACGATTTGGGTGGTGTAAAAGTGCTTCATATAAAGTTCTTGGATTCATTGAAACTGTTTTGGATAAAAAAAGCCGTCATCCCCAGAAATTAGTGCATGGAAAAATATCCCATAATTTTTATTAACCCTAACGTGTCAGGGGGTCGCCCCTGACAACACGTCCAAACGGCAATAGAAAGCAATACTAAAATATCTCAAGAAACTAGGATACTGTATCTGGGAAAATTGTTAAAACTGTTGAAATAAGTCTGTATAAATATAAAATAAACTAAATGTCAATTTCATTACTAATCTTATTAAATGCTAGAAACAGCGAACAATTTAACTAGATAAAATATACAGTTAAAAACTTTCTTCTCTTTATTAGTAATAGTTATCATTTGTGTGCTTCGTTTACTATTTTATATGTAGTCTTGTTGCTTGTTGAATAAATCGTCTTAATAAAATGCAAGGAAACTCAACCTCAAAAATGGTGCCTCATTCATTTGTGTATAGATCTGTATATCTGTATATTATTACTTGTTGAAAATTTAAAACCCCAAAAATTTAAGGACACCCAAAATTAAAACCCTTAAAATTATAAATCAAGTTGTTACACATCCAAAATTTATAGATCGCCTCATTACGTATGCAAAAAATTATAGATCACCTCATTAATTTTGCATTCTTATGTATTCTATCGTTTTCTGAGCTAAACAGACCTACTACACTACTTGCATACAATTGTAAAGAGCCATTCTGAAATGACCATAGTGCATAAGTGAATTTCCTGTGCTGTAAACCTTGTGTTCTATTTCATCCATTTTATACATTACGAAATGATCCAACTAGTGCATTTTTTGTGCTAAAAAAAGCCTCGAGACACCCCTAATGCCACATTAAAAATTTCGGTACGCCCATGCCTGGTAGCGGTCCCACGCTAGCATCGGTAGGCCCATCACTAACGCCACTGGCACCCAGAATCCTTTGCTCTTTTTTGTGTCTCAGTTGGGGCACCATGTGGAATTTTTACTGGGATATTACACATAATATTTTCCCCATTATCGCCGATTTATCGGTGACTTATATATATATATATATCATATCTGGTAAACGTCTACTATATCTACGGGTCATCGGAGATTTGGAAGATGTGTTGATGCAGTTTTGGAAGATTTTCTCAAGATCGGAATTCGGAAGCTGTTAACATAAGTATCAGATATATATTGTGTGTTATCCCTTCACATGGTTGCCCCGCGAGCCTCAGGCCATTTGTTTCGCGCTGCTCGTATTGCGGGTATTAAGTGGGCTTATTCCTTGGCCAGGTTTAGCTCCCCCCATGTAAGGCCACACCTAGACCGCCAGGGCATGTTGGGGACATGTCCCTGTCTCGTGTCTGCTCCCTTGCATTAATTTTATTTGTTCTTCGCCCTTGTTGATAGCCTCGCGGTGCAACCATGTCTTTTGTGTTCTCACAGTGTACTTCCAGCTCGTGCCGATGAATCTCAACATTTTTCTCAAATTTTTTTTTTGGGGGGTGCCCTGTGTCTTCTGTCTCGTCTGTCTTGTCTCCTTGGCCTTATTCTGTTCTACCCTTTGGAACTCCTGATTCTCGGCGCTGGTTATCCTATCGTATCTAACAACCGTTACAAGTATGTCTTACTTTTGATGTTGCAGAATGATGAATCCTCCAAGTTCCACGGAACCGCTACGAAGATGTTTGGGATGTAAGGAGTTCCTTCGAAAACAAGACAAGGACCCGCATGAACTGTGTGTGAAGTGCAGAAACTGTTCAAGAGAAAGACCTTGCAATATACACAAAGGGTGGTCAGAATTGGAGATTCGGAAGTTCTTTGACGAATTGGACGTGTATATGGAAAGAAAGTTAAAGAGACAAAAGGCCAAGGCTAAGACAGCTCCATCTCCGTTCAGGGCATCTCCCTCCGGATCGTCGACCGGTGAAGCTTCTACCTCGTTCACTGAACCAAGACAACTTCAAGAGCAGTCAAGTTCTACCTTTGATTCTAGCTTCCAGGCGTTATTAACTACAGTGGCTGCAGAGGCTATCAGACAGTTTATAGGGCAAGCTCGTCCAGCCACCCCTGCAGTTAGTGAAGATAAAGGGCCATTGATTGATGTAAATCCGGGTGGATTAAGTGATTATTTTCGACTGGCTGGTCAATCCACTCCTTCCGTTCATAGTGAATTGGAAGATTATCAACGGTTGAGTAGTCCGACGGTGCCGCCTCAATACAAGTTGAAAGAAATCCAGCCATGGCCTATTGACGGTTCTCTGCACTCAAGTAATCCAACGGCGTCTCAGTCTCTTCAACCGAAAGAAATTCTGCCTCAGTCCAGTGATGATTCACAATACTTGAGCAGTCAGACTGGTACTTACCTCCGTGGTGTGAAACATAAACAACCTCAGTCCACTGGCGTCCGTGGTGTTGTAGTTGATTTGTATGATAAAGAACTGAGGGCGACTCCCGTGGCGGCGGTGAACGAAGATCAGCGGGCTATTGTTAAGAACCTAGTGATGCTGATAAGGTTATGATAACGGTACCGGTGGTACTAGTAAGACGGCGGCTTTCCTAGTGGCTCAGTGGCCTTGTGTGATGAGGTACTTTGTGTCTAGAAGTAATAATGAGAATGATGATAATTCGATAGTCATTCTACACCTCTTGACGGCCCGTGCTCACGTCCCGTGTTATGACTCAATCAGTTGCGAAGGCGCCGATGTTACCGATAGTATACCGACGGGTCATGAGTTAATTTTAGAGGACATGAGTGAGGGACTTTGTAGGTGATGGCGGAGTTTAGTTAGAATTTCTTTCGATGAGGGACAGGGCTTCCCCTCCTCGGTCCGAAGAAGAAAAATTAAGGTGTTGAAGAGAGGTGTAGAACGGGAAAAGGGAAAGTTCTTGCTCCACTTACTTCCAAGGGACTACAGTTGTTTACGGTTCCGCCCGTCCGTCCATCTAGTCAATCTTTGGGCCGTCTCCGTAGTTTCCGGGTCAGTGATATTTCTTCAAAAGTTCCTCCGCCGATTCAAACGTCGGGTCGCCATCGTAGGACTTCGGGAGAGAGCTTATTCAACCAATACGCACATTGGGTCAAAAACGTAGGGTCGTCAAGATCTTCTTCAGCAGTTATTCTCGTCTACTACCAGTCAAGTCAATTCGACTAGCGTCGTCGTCAGGGCCGTACGCAAGAGTTTTTTACGGGGGGTGCGGACTACTTCGAAAAAGGTGGACCTTTTTGGAAAAATGGATCCAACTCCCTAAAATGGTCATGTTTTGGACGCTTAAACATCTTATCACCAAAAACGTGGACTTTTCGTTCATAATTTCCTCTTAAATTTGGACCTTTTTATCAAAAAATGGAAAAAGTGGACCTTTTTCCTCTTTTGGGGGAATTGGGGGGGTGCGCCCGCACCCCCAAACCCCCCCTGCGTACGGGCGCACGTCGGAGATTCTGGGCCGAAATCATGCATCAGGACCATGACCATCTTATTATTCATAATCAGAGCTATTCAATATGTTTCTACTTCAATCCACAAATGATTTTTATGTTCCAATCTCCAACTTAAAAATACCAAATAAAAATATAAACTAATTTTGTTCCTGGGTGGGATTCGAAACCCAGGGCCCTTTAGATAACAAGCGAGCACCCACCGACACACGCACGCAATCGAGCCGGCGGGAAGTCGTTTATTTGGATACTTCAATATATTAATAAACATTAACGGATAAAGCGGCACAACATAATGAATAGCGCCCCTATGAGACGGTTGAAAATATATGCTCCTGGAAGCATGATTTCGGGCCAAATTCTCCAAGAAACGTACGGCCTGGTCGGAGTTGATCCAGAAGGAGTTCTTATGCCTACGTACACTCATCTGGTCCAGAAGGGATAAAGAACCCCCGATCTACTGTGTCTTTTTTTTTCTAGACGCCGATCGTATTCAGGGATTGCAGTCGATACACAAGTTTCCAGGATTAGTAACCAGAGACGGCGATATACTGAGAGATTAAGAAGGTGCATTGGAACCTGTGAAAATAAAAAGTCTTATTAGAGGAGACATTCCAGTCATCACAGCCGAAGTCTCCGGATAGGGACAGCTCTAAAGTTAAGACTATTTCTCTCTCGCCGAGAAAGTTCATAAAGTAGTAAGAGAAGACTCAAGATTCTCCTAGGCCATGCTACTATCAAAGACTAGAGGGCTTCCTTTGGGAGTCTTCACGTCAAGGATCCAAATTCTATGATCAGAAGGAATCTTCTGGGTCAAGACATAGTGGAAAATTCTTCTTAAGACAATACGCTCAAGATCTGAATTGTAGAGGAGAAAGCAGTGGCTTCTCCTCAGGGTTTTCAACTTAGACAGAAACGTCCCTCTAGTATAGATGACAGTGCCTCTTATAGGATTCTTCGAGTAAAAGATCTAAGTTGGGGATGTGTCAGTCATTACTCTATATCAAGGCCTAAGATGATGATGATTATCCAAGTCTAGAGTTAAGACATCGATTAACGGTTGAATGAAGAAAAGGAAAGTCTGACTTCACACAATGGTTGTACGAATCGGAAGTTGTACGTCTGAATGATATTGATAGGGATCTATCCTCTCATGACTCTTTACAAGTGATTCCTCGTAACAATGAGCCTACCTCGTTGCCAGCTCCTTCTAGCAATACAGTCCAAGTTGAGGTCATGAGGCTACTCAACCATTAACGGCTGATGCTACTCCACTCATTGCACATTCTAGCAAGGCACTTCCCGTCAAGAGCGCACTGGTGTTAACTTGGGTAAAGACTCTGATTTGATTGAGTATACGAAATGAGAGAGATTTCCCAATTTATGGAAGCTCCTTCATTCTGATGTCGACTCTTTATGAAGGAGACTTTTAAGGCCTACAGTACCTATCTCCAATGTTGCTGCGCCCTTCTGGCGGCTGTTTTGATTAATCGAGGTTTGTTTTTAAAATGTGATACGCTATTTCTCAAGATTCTAAGTCTTCGGACCTTGGTTTTTTAGCTGCTAAGCATTGTAAGAAGCAGGTGGTGATGAAACCTATCATCCTGTTACAGCCGATTTAAGACAGACTATAGATAAGGTTCAGAAGTCTATATGGACTGATCAGAAGAAGACTCCCCTTCTCAGATGGATTCCTGAGTCTTTCCCTTCAGGTGAGGATTGATAAAGAATTCTCAGTTCCTTTGGTCCCCAGACCATGCTGGGATAGATGAAATCTGATGAGCAGACCTATGCAAAGACAAGACATGTCCACCAGCGGTTGTTGAGGCGGTTTTTCTAGAAACATAAGGACCTACCATTGAGTTGACCTTGGAATGAGGGCAAGGATTGCTGATCTTGCCATTGAACAGATTGCTTGTGATGGTATGAGAACTTCGAATGCTTGTAGCCTTGTTGGCTCTTGCCACCTTATGAATGGGTTTATTGGAGCCTATGTAGAGCTGGCTAATGAAGCTATTGAGAGAAGATGCCTTTCGATATGAGAGATCTCATCACGTTTCTGCAAGAGCTTTTTACCAAGATTGATTACCAGTTAGTGGCTATGAGAAGAAGAATGATGTGACGCTTTTGAATTTAAAGCCAAGGAAGTTCTCCTGAAATGCTCCTAGAGGAAAAGATCTTTTTGGAGGGCCCAGTGGTCTAGCTTAGCCTATTCAAGAAAGAGAACGAGTTGTTAAAGCTGGAGATCAAGCTGCCAAAAAAGTCTAATAGTAATAAGACCAGAGGTTCTTCCAGATATAGACTTTATAGATACAGACCTTAGGATTATGGCTACCGCAGAGAAGGACTTCCCGCTTCAAGCTATACTCCTGCCAACAGAGGGAACAAACGTTCTTTTCGGAAGTCGGGATACGATCTAGGACAGAATATCCAACTATAGGGGCTCTAGACCAGTACAAAAGGTATTCTTGCTTACTCAGACAGTAGAGGCGCCAGGACGTGGCGAGGGTAGGGGAGGACGGTACAATTGACTCCTACCAACTATACGGCCAGTGGGGGGGGGGGGATCTAGCTATTCCTCCCGGCGTTGGGGTCGATAATACCTCGGATCAAATGGGTTCTGCAGACGATTCAGCAGGTTTACCATTTGGAGTTTACCACTCGTCCGCGATTGATGATGAAGTCAGATTTTGCACTACGCCTATGCCAAAAGAGACATTAAGGCTATGATTCTAGAACAAAGTGAAGGAGTTGTTAAGGAATAAAAAAGACTTGGAGGCTTCTATTCGATTTTCTTCCTGGCTACGAAGAAAACAGGAGACCTCATACCACAATCATAAATCTACATCCTCTGAACAGATATATTAGTCGAGGCATTTCAGAATGGAACCCTCTCAGCTGTTATCAAAGAGTTGAAGAAGGGCTGGTTCGGCGCGACAGTGGATTTAAAAGACGCCTACCTACATGTTCCAGTTTTTCCTCATCAAAGATGGCTTCGCTTTCAGATTCTGCCATTCGGACTTTTCAACTGCTCCCTACCCTTACAAAGAATAGTTAAAAGACAGTGGCAGACCATCTGAGGAGGGGTATCCAAATATGGTCTATCTCAGACGATGAGTTGATTTAGCTCCAAGCAATTTCAAGTCTGATAAGTCAGTTAACATAGGTTATGAAGACGGTGAAAGGAGCCTGGGCTTCATTGATAACCTAAAGAAATCAAAACCTCATTCCCCAGTCAGAAGCCGGAGTTTTTTGGAGCAATTCTGGAATTGAAGAAAACAAAGCTTTCCTACGAAGAGAGGATCACAAATTGAGAGATTGCATCCTGCCCATTTTGAAAGGAATATCTCTGCCTTCATCGTGGGTGGCTCCGCACTGCTTAGGTATGCTGGCAAGCTTGGTAGACCTCTACCCTATGCAGGTTGAGGTGAGACTACTCAGCTACCACCTTTGAGTGAATACAGTGACTACCGTCACGATCTACACCGTCAAGTACGTTTTAAAGCCAAAGATTGTGAAAGCACCTACGATGGTTTAACCAAACTCAAAGAATATTATGGTGGAAGAGGTTCCACGAAATACCTCATCACGTTAATAATTACGACGGATGCTTAGAAGATAGGTTGGGGAGGGAGAATACATGAGATACCACAGAATAAAGGGAGTATGGGCGAAGATAATAAGGGAGCTCCTATAAATGTACTAGAGTTGCTAGCAGTCTACCCCGACTATAAAGCGATTCAAACGGATGGTTTTTGGGAAGTCTGTGAAAATCAGATCAGACAATTCCACTAGTTGCATACATAAAACACCAAGGAGGAACAAAAGGAGTTATCTCATGTGCACTGCAACCATCGCCTCTCCACTTGGTTGCAAGTATCATTCAATTACCCTCAAGGCGGAACATCTCCAGGGCCGTTTTCAAACTGATGCAGACGCTTTCCAGAGGAAAATCAGCCAAAATGAGAGTTATTCGGTACAACTGTGGAGGTGGCATCTCAACAGGCGTATATGCCAGATGATTTTTCAAAGATGTACAGGCCACATGGTAGATCTGTTTGCGAACAACAAGAATCACCAATCCCCAAATAATGCACGGGTAGCGGGACGAGAAAAGCCTGGGTGAGAGGACAGGGGACTGCTTTACCCAAAGTTGGGAGAGCCTGATTGCATACGCCTTTTCCACCGATAAGAATTCTGGCGAAGGTACTGGACAAAGTTACAGCACTCAAGGTCATGCAAGATGATGCTGCTTGGAGCCCCATTGTGGCCCACGTAAGGTTGTTTTTTTTCAGGATGGTCAGCATGCTGGAAGATCATCCAAGACTGATTCTTTAAGGCAAAATCTGTTGGGGGACGGAAGAGGACGAAAGAACAAAAGAGAAGAGTGTCGCTCAAAGGCTAAAAATCTCTACAACTTGACTGTGTGGCCTCTCTCATCAAGCTCGCCTTCAAACGCCAGGGCTTTTCAGAAGAAGCCTCACTGGGCGGCAGGAGAAAGAAGAAGTAACATCCTACTACAATAGTAGACCTTGACGCTTCAAAAGTCTGGTGCAAGAAATACAAGGCCTTGATCCGCATACGCCTCTGTAGGAAAAGTGGCTAACTTCCTGACCTCTCTTTCAAGAAAACCATCCAACATTCAACTATTGAAACACCTGTTGCCATATCTAATATTATGTTATTACCAGGACATGATAGCGAAGACAAGGGTCTCTCGGATCTCATTAAAGGGATGCCGTAATAAACGTCTACAGGTTAGAAAGCTCACTCCTCGTTGGGATCTTCATGCGTCCTCAGTACGTAGCCGGGGGTGAGCCGTTTGAACCGTTGGACAAGGCCACACTTCTCGATTTGACAAGAAAAAGACAGATTCCCTATGGCTGCATCTACAGACGATGTTCAGAAAATCCAGCGTTATCTACAAGAAGTATATGGATTCTCGGACTCTCACAATGTCACTATACTACCCGTGTGTGCGTTCATGGCCAAAACACAGACACTCAATTATGCAACTCAGGCCTATAGTTCTTCCAGAGCTTCCCAGAGTTACTGGTGATCCTGAAGATAAAACGATGGTGTCCAATCAGAGCCCTTCGACATTATTACCACCGCATTGCCGCCTAAGGAATTATGGATTCTTCAATTCTGACCACCTCTTACATCACTAAAACTATAACCTTACAAACCTGCGACAAAGCAAACATTATCACGCTCGGTCACTTCCCTCATCTCTGATGCGTTAAAAGTGAAAGCCTCGTCACTGGACAGTAACATCGCCATTCACCCGCATGCTCATGGACATTAGAAGTCAGGCAACTCTGGGGTGTCATTAGGAGTGAACATTTCTGATTTATGGAAAGCCAGCAGGATGGAGGATGCATTCAACGTTCCAGAACAATTTATATGAAGGACGTCCCTTACAAGTAACCAAATTGTGACCAAAACAATCCTGTCAGCCAAGCAGTCAGAGGAGTAAGAGGAGGGATGCCATGCATCCCTTATCACCATGCTTATAAGGTGAGGATTGCAGGTTTTACATGCTCGTGCTTGTGCTTTGATATAGATGTGCTGTTATTGACATGCTATCACATATATGTATATGGCTTCTGTACAGTGGGGCAAAATTATTCAGCTTCCAGTAAAGCTTTCCACATGGAGAGAAACCCCACAGACAACTGAGACTACCGGCACCACTTCCTCCACACTAGGAAGTGGGCAGTCATGCACTAGTTGGATCATGTCGTAATGTCTATAATGGATGAAATAGGAAAACTCACCAAAGTTGTGAGATAGTTCTATTTTATACTGTCTATACATTTCGAATGATCCAACTAGTAACCCTCATCCAGGCCCTCCCCGCAAGTGGAGCTTGGGGAAGGTACAAAAATGAGCAAAGGATTTGGATGCCAGTGACGTAATGGATGGGCCGTGACGAATGTAGAGTGGGACCGCTACCAGGCATGGGCGTACCGAAACTTTTAATGTGGCATAGGGTGTCTCGATGCATTTTTGAGCACAAAAAATTGCACTCGTGGGATCATCAAGTATACATGTAGTAAATAGAATAATTACAAATTATGTGAGTATTAATTTGTTTAGACACATTGCTGGCGCAATATAAGTCCTATTACGTGGCACTCTTACATCAATCAACTGTGTTGGAGGGGGAAGTGGGAGGGGTTGAGCCCTATTTAGGCCAAAAATAGGTGATTTATTCAATTCGATATAATAAAAATTTTGGGGACTTGAGTTCCCAAAGCACCCAGAGCGGCATGCCATCTAAAATTAATCATGGCAATGTGGTTGTGTGTAATCTATTGATTTGGACATCTGATTCATTACACTTATTGGTATTGATGTCAAAATGTTAAGAAATCACGTATTTAGAAAATTGTAAACATAACAAATTGTTCTGCCATTTGATATAAGACTAAGAGAAGAAAGGAAAGTCCTTCATCAGGAGCAGCAAACCGACACTTCCAAAGGCAACTACTATCGTTGAAACATCCGCATATCCCAGGGAAGAGAGAGAATTAGAGATTTTCACAGGCTGGGGTGAAAGACTATCATGTAGACAAAGCTGTCCCAGGCACTCCTATTGCTGGTTACAAAAGAGGAAGCACTTGGTTTAATAGGTAGGGCGGTATTCTGAAAGGGAGAACGCTTAGACTCAGGTTTTTAAAAACAGGGTTAGTCCTTAACCCCCCATGAGTGGACCTTTCCTTCAGCATATTGTAAAGGTTTGCTTTAACAGGTGAGAAAAGTACTCATGGATGGACATTTCTGGCCATACATGAGAAATTTTTCTCACTTGGTATTTTTAACTTTCCATAGTAGTTGAAAGGAAAAGAGGTCCACTCACGTAGGACTAATAACCGGTTTAACTGGGTCTAAAAAATTAGACTCCCTTTGAGAATACCAGGTAGGAATATAAAGTGAAGATTTGTGTGAATCTTTAAAGGGGACACAGGCACATTTGACAAAAAAGTGACACATTACAGGATTTTTCACCAATTGGTATTTTCCCCATGCCTTATTCCTCACTAGAAATGATAAGGGGGGGGGTTCCCATTTTTTAAATTTAGGGGTTCATTGTAATTAACCTACTATGAACCGAGTAGTATATTTGGTACACCTCTAGTTCAACATGTTAAAAGGTGATATCCATCCAAGTGATTCCTTTGTCTCTGTACCCCATTTAGGGGTGTTGCGGGGGGTGGGAGGGGGAGAGGGGGGGTGGAAGGGGGGTGGGGTGGGCTCGGGGGGGTGGGTATGAGGGGGGGGCGGGGGGGAGGGGGGTGGAGGGCGGGAGGGATGGGGTGGAGGGGGGGGCGGGATGGGGTGTGGTGGGGGGAGAGGGGTGATGGGGGGTGGAGGGGGGACGGGGGGGTGGGGAGGGGAAGGGGGAGGGGGTGGGGTAGGGAGTGGGGTGGTGGGGGGTGGTAGGTAGGGGGTGGGGGGGTGGGGTGGTAGGGGGGGGGCTGGTGTGTCGGGGGGGTTGGGTGAGTGGTGGTGTGTTGGGGACGGGTGGGTGGTGGTTGTGGAGGGGGGGGGGGCGTTGTGGGGGGTTGGGGAGGGGGTGGGTTGTGGGGGTGTGGGGAGGGGACGGGGTTGTTGCGGGGTTGTTGGGGGGCGGGTGGGGGGGGGGGTGTTGTGGGAGTGGTGGTGCGGGTGTATGTTGGGGAGGGGTGGGGTTGTTGCGGGGTGTGGGGAGGGTCGGGTGTTGTGGGGTGTTGGGAGGGGGTGGCGGTAGTGAGGGGTGGGTGGGGAAGAGAGTGGGGGGTTGCTGGGTTGTTCGGGGAGGGTGGTTTGGGGTGTTGGGAGGCGATGGGTGTTGGGGGGGGGTTTGTTGGACGGGGGGGGGAGAGTTGCAGGGGTGGGGAGGGGGGGGTGGAGTTGTTGTGGGATCTACTCTTTATTTCTTAAATATATGTTGTGTGTAAAAAATATTATTTATGCCCTTCCCAGAACCTTAGGTGTTGTTTGAGAGCAAATTGAAGGCATTCTATTTGTTGAAATGAAAATGAGCATGTGTTTTGTGGGACTCCAGATATAGCTGGCAGGCCACTTAACAATCCGTTGTGTGTCTGTATGTGGTGTGTGTGTCACTAAATTGTTGCGTTTTTTTAATTGACCTCAATTGCAAGGTTGAAGTTCAATTGGAATGCAACCTTTCTGTCATAGAGGCACCATGGGATCCCTCATATGTTGCCGAGGTTCAAAGTCTTGACCCCGAGGTCAAAGGTCATGTGCCGACGGTCAAAGGTCATGTGCCGAGGTCAAAGTCATGGGGCGTTGTAAAAAAGTTTCATTTTCAATTTGAAAAAATAGCTTAAAAGTAAATTACCTCAATGAAAACTTGAAGTTCAAGATCGGGATTTTGGGGTTTCCTACCGGAAGTCATTTGTTACCGAAATTCCTATCCCACAATGCACAGACCGCATGTTGGTACCATTGATAAAATAAATAGCGCTATATATCTATGGTTTGTGTCATACGGTCATTTTTGTCGTCATAACTGCGGAAACCGTTTGATGTACATAAATTTTACCAGTAATGATACTCTTTGATTGCCTTGTATTCTTTGCGCCACAAAATGTGAGCGTAGTTTAAAGGAGGTCACTAAACTGCGAGCGTGCACGGAAATGATACATATCTACGCGTACATCGGTGGTGCATTGTGGGATAGGATTTGTAAAAAATGATTCAGTAGGAAAACCCCAAATCCATGTGTTGGAACCAAACTTGTGTCAATAGGTGCACCATGGATTCCTTATATGTTGATAAGGTCAAGGTCATGTGCCAAGGTCCAAAGGGTCGGGAGTGGCAATAACAGCATATTCTTTGAATATAGTGAGATCGAAAGCCAAGATTTTAAAGTGTTACAATATTATAGCTTGTAGAAGGGGCAGGACAATAGGAAGATTGTTGTCTCTTTTTGTGGTCATCTACTCTGGTCATATATCTGTGTGGTGTGTGTCTGTGGTCACAAATGTTAACCCTTAATAAATTGCATGCCGTATGAGTTCTGTAAGGCCTATGATGATGTAACTTGGTGGAAAGGAGGGGGCGGGGTGGGGTGACATGTTGGTGACCTCATGTGACCTTGGTGAACTCATGTGACCTTTGGCCCCATTCACAAACCGCGATGGCAGATGACACTCGCGGTCTAGGGACCGCGATGTATTTTACAAAAGCCCAGCAGCAGAGCAGCATGTATTTTTTAAGGTTTGTATTTTATTTGACCAAAATCATGGTTATCTCTCTAAGACTGAAATGCACACTCACAATCATATTTGATTAAATTTGCTTATTCCACTACAGAACTGGGTTGTTGGCAAGTATGGACGTGTTGTTCCCATAGTGTACATCAGAAGACGTGACAAAAAGAAAGTGATGAAAGTTGACCCATCAAAGTATGTCCATCATCTTAAAGTGATGAAGGATCCAGATTCTAAGATGACAGAGGATGCTGCAGAAAATGACCTTCCAGTAACAGGACTGACATGGAATGTTCCAGAAGTTTCATCAGATGACTACAAAAAGAGAAAAGGGGATTTTCCAATTGAAATGCATTCTTCAAAGAGGACTTCCAGGTCTTTGAATGGTAGTACCATTGGTAATAATTTTAGCCCAAAAGAATCTCAATTAGACTCAGAGATGTTTAAAAGAAACTATTTACAGAATAATGTGCATGACTTAAGGACACCTATAACAAAACACAAGAATGGACAAGAAGTGTCTGATAAAACAAACAAGAGTGTAAATGAAATGCATAAGAAAGAAAACACTCCGGAAGATTTTGAGGTAGTCGGTGTGGAGGATGTAAAAAATGCAGTAGCCAGTTACTCATCATATCTAACAAATATGAACAGAAAGAGGCTGAAACAAGATATTTTAGACTCAAATGATAAAAAGAGTGGCTTTGCTTTCAAAGAGGGTTATGACTCAGGTGAAGAGTCGTGTGATACAGTAGACACTGATGAGATTTGTTCAGCTAAAAAGCAGGTGACTCCAAAAGGAAGAAAGCAAGGTAGAAGTCGGCTAAGCAAATCAGGAGATGAGACTCCTAGGAACCGAGAGAGTGATAGTGATGATACTGGAGAGATTATTTCAATGGCTAAGTCAAGCCAAAAGAATTCACAAGATTGCTCAACAAGTGTTAATCCCAAGCCTGTATCATTTGGTTCAAAATCTTCCGATATAAGTTTAAACTCAAGGAATATTTTAGAGGAATATAGCACTGATAGCAGTGATGGAAGTCCCAAGAAATTTGACAAGACTCATATGCCACCTAGAGGACAAGAGAGGTCAGTGCCTGAAGTTGATGATGATCCATCATCTCTTGAAAATGCCACATCTTTTGCTAAAGATATATCTGATCCTAGGTTAAGGCAATTTGATGGATCTGCTCACATGCCAAAAATCACAAAGGAAAATCTGGCATCACTTATGGGCGAAACATCATCTGACGAGAGCAGTGAATCATCAGAGACGTCTTCAAGTGAAAGTGGCAGTGAGATCAGTGATGAAGGAAAAGGCACTGAGAAAAATGATGGTTATGATTCAGATTCAGAAGCAGATAGCAATTCTTCCTCAATGACAAGGATGCTGTAACATCATCTGATGAGAACAGTGAAACCTCAGAAGAGTCTTCAGGAGAAAGTGGCAGTGAGATAAGCGAGGCAAGGAAAAGGTTATGGTGGCTATGCTTCAGAACCAGATACGTCTGATGAGAAGATTGAGATGATTAATAATGATGTTCAAGATTTGACACCCAGAAAAACAAAATCAAGATGATCATGAGAGAAACTGTTAAAATTATCAATCAGATTCTATCTGATGAGACTGTAAGCTTTCAAAGTCGGAAACGCGGATAGGGGAACTCTAAAAGGATAAAAGGAACAAGTATAGCAATGAAAATGAAAAGCAATGACAAGAAGACAGCCAAAGCAACGTGCAAGTTTGAAAAATGAGAGAACTATTTTCAAATACGAATCTTCTTTACACCAGAGAAGAAGGTTACATTGAAAATAGGAACAGTCCATTACTGGCAAGAAGCTATTGTCAAATGAGGCCAGATTGGAATCTTTGAAACAGAAGCACCCAAGCAAAATATCCAAAGCAGAAGGCTTGATTCATGGAGCTCTAACATCTTTGGTAAGATTCACGTATTTTTTAAGGCTGTTTCTTGAAAAATGTAGACATTTATAATTGTGTTTTTTGATATGTCCTTTCAATTATTTAATGTGAATGCAGGCTTTGTATTCCAGTATTATTCATAAGAAGGTTCTCTTCACAGCCCTGTTCTGTTATGTCTCCTGCTTTGTATTATCGTGTAGTTGTCTCCACGGCAAATTTACCTTGACCTTACCACCACAAAACTGGAGTACGATGACCAATAAACCAGTTCCCTGTTAACAATAGGCTAATTATTGCCAGTGACAAAACTCAGTGAATGACCCTGAACGAAGAGTGTTGCCACACTTGAGTTAAACAAACTCCCTAAAACCCTGCACATTACCTGGGTTGAACGTTTGTATTATGGCATTAGGAAGGTATTTTTATTCAAAAACTGCGTACCTTCCCAAGGTCCCACGTTCTTTGTTTGGATCACCCCCCCTTTTATTAAAAAGGAAAGGGGGGGGGGGCCTAGTTGACTGAAAGTTCCAAGTGGCAAAGGTCAAAACAGGTTGTATTATGGCCCACTGACTCCTCGACACATGTGTAGTGGGTCTAAGTCGCGATTTGAAAAAACAGGAAGTGCTTTTCGCCTGAAGCTATATGGCGGGAAACATGCCTACACTGGTGGTGCACATATTCCCCACAGGAGTCTATTGTATACAAAATTCCTTTTTAACTTGGACATAAGGTGAAGGCCACATGTGACATGGCAAAAAGGCAACTTCCTGTGGTTTCAATTGCGGCTATTCAACGGCTCTGACCCACTATCCATATGTAGAGGTCTGTTTTATGGCTTCGTGATATAGTGGTCCTCAGACAAATGTTTGGCAAATTTGCCTTTCATGGCACAGGACATTTGAGAAGGATATTGCCCCTCTGAACTCCGGTGACAAGAGGCCATGGCCCAGTCAAAATTCCAGTTGATCCCAGTTGAAAGTTGTTCTTTTCCGTGACGGAAATAACTGGTTTCAACTGGTTTTAACTGTTTGCAACTGGTCTTAACTGAGTTCACCCCCCCCCCCCCCCCCCCCCCCCCCCCTACTGGTCCGTAAAACCTAGTTGAAAATTGTTCCCTGTTCCGTCACGGAATAAAAAACCGATCAAATGGCTACTTCAACTGGGATCAACTTGGATATTTCAAGGTTCCAGTGAAACCAGTTAAACTGGCTCAACTGGGAATTTTGACCTGTGGCCTACTATTTATAAAAACCAAGATCTTAAATTTAATGGGCCAATACGGTGTCCCAGTTCATCTGGAAGCAATAGTTGAGCATTTTCCTCATGGGTAGTCAATAGTTGTTACCCTTAAAATAAGATAATGTGATCGTGCAAATGTGGAGGTGCAAAGAGAATCGCAAGTGCAATAGCTGCCATGGATAGATCTATGTGGCCATATATCAGGATAACTCAATTAATTTCCTTGAGTTGTTGTTCTTGAAATCTGAGAAAAATGGTTCTTCAGTCAATCTGAAGAAAACATGTTCTTTCCAGTCAACACTTGATGAAAAATGGTTCTAAAGTCATGGAAGAAAAATGGTTCTTCAGTCAACTGAAGGAAAATGTGTCTTCAGTCATCTGATGAAAATGAGTTTCTTCGGTATCTGATGAAAAAAATTCTTCAGTTCATCTGAAGAAAAAATTGTTCTTCAGTAAACTGAAGAAAAATGGTTCTTTCATTCATCTGATGAAAAATGGTTCTTCAGTCATCGAGAAAAAATGGTTCTTCGGTCATCTGAAAGAACCATTTCCAGAGCCATTGACCAAAGGAATGGCATTAATAGTATGTTTGATGGGAATTTCTGACAACTGGCAGCTATTGTACTTATGACCCTACTGCATTCACACGACGAAATGAGGTGGCATAGAAATTTGGTGAGATTCAAAATGATGACCTTGCATTGTGAGTCCAGATAATAAGATGTATGTAGAATAGTAATCTTATTAAATGTGGTAAAATTAAGATGCAATGGTAAGTCGGGTAGAATTTTGTCATTGTGTGCGAGAATCAGTCATGATTCCCAAAAACAATTTGGCGGAATCGCTTTCTAATTCGCCACTGTGTTAAGTTCTAACGTTTATGAGAATCAACATTGATTTCGTGCAAATCATTGTAGGAGAATCTTTGCTAAATCTGTTCTCAGATTCTCGCTGAAATTCTATCCCTGTAAGATTATTAAAGCCATAACCACAATCCAAATTACAAATGGGCAAAATACTTTCCTGCTTGAAGCACTCAGTATAGTCCAGTATATTTAGTAAAAATAATCAAAAAGAAAATTTGCATGTACAGACTATTGCTTAGTTTTAATACAGTATTCGAAAGACCCCACAGCCCTGGGAAACACTTCGCTTTGAATCAGAAGAATCCGACTCGCAATCTGAACATGGAATAGTTGACCACAACAGAAAATGAAAAGGTCAGTGAATGAGACGAATGTTGTGTAACCAAATTTTATTTTGCTGTGCTTGTACAGTTGTGTAAAGGGGTGTCATGGGGGTGGGGTTGCGTGTGGCCTGCGCGGTGGTCTCGTTTCACGTTGTGTTGCCTCACCATAAATCTAAAATGTTTGGTTTGTGTGTTTAATATTTTCATTACACTGTGTGTAATACAATTATTCTGGGCTGCCCACTAGATGGTTCCGTTTTGTTTCAATCCAACTTGATGAACAGTATTTTCAAGAAAATGTGCATTTGGGGGGAATACATTTTTTTGGTGCCCTTGTGTTGGTATTTCTGTATTTTCTAATTATATTAACATAACTTCTTTTTAAATGTTTTTGTTTTATAATTTAGATTATAGTATGATGTACCGTGTATTATTCTCTGCAATTTGGCCTTTGGGTCATGATAAGAATGCATAATAAGATCAATTGATGAAATCATCATTTTGTTTTTTTTCAGAATTATTTTGGAATTATTTATTGGGTGGTTATTGCGTGGAGCTTGAGCACACAAACTCTATGAATTATTTTAGGCGATTGTAAAATAAGGAATGGAGCCTGTTTGGATCGCTTTGTTTTGATGGTCGAGTAAAGATGACTACCATTTCTAAGGTTCGCTACATTTGATTTCAGGTCCTAGTGGGGAGAAATGACTATTCTTGAATTGTCCAGTAAACCACAGGCAACTGTTGAGGTCAATGATCTCCATGCCATACCGTACTAAGTAATTTCCAGTAACAGCAGGCACCAGATACAATTGGTGTTAGATGTGGCCCAGATGTCATGCATACCTTCTTTGAATGGATCGAACTGTTGGGTTGGATTTGCAGTTAACCCAGAGTGCCAACCATATTTCCCTGGCGCAAGAACTACTCAACAAATGGCTATCAAGAATGAACCTTTGATATCTTATTTGGGTTATGTATTCTTATGGCTACATTCTTGTAAATTTTCCAAATTAATTGGCCGTTAGCGGTATGTTTTTGGTCATTGGTTTGACACACATTTCTATATGCTTGGACAATAGAGGGTGCTATCATACAATTTATGACCTTTGTGCCTATATGGCCAGATTTCCTGCCATGTTTTTTCTGATTTTTACCGGGGCGTTGCTACTGCATATACCCCCCTCAGTTAACGTCCTAATCACCCCCCCAATATTTTTTTTTCTAGTAAGCACTACAATCTACAAAATCTTGACAAAAATTTTTGCCCTTGAACCATGAAATACAATATACTTTCTCTAATCCTAGAAGGAGACGAACATGTTACTGAACATTAAACAATTGACCCCTGATTTTAAATTTTTCCTTCCCCTGTACTAACATTTCCCAGAGAAGGCGCATCAGTCTCGCAAATTTGAAACCAACCATTCTGTTTGACAGTCTAGGCTCTATTGAAACCCAAGCAGCAACAAATCATTTTTAGCATGAAAATCCTATGGGAATACACACCAAACCACACTATTCATTTCCATACAAAAAAAAAACGTTCAGTCAGATGACCTGGTGAAAAATTGTATAAGCAAGTTTATTTTATTTGCTATGTGTGGTGTGTTATGCCCAATCAAAACCTGCTCTTAGTGGTGATACTTGTTTATGTGTGGTGTGTCCAAGTGTTTGCATGGTTTTGTGTCAAACGTGTTTGAAATGGGTTTTGTGTCAAACTTTTTGCCATATTAATGCTACATTATACTAAAACTGCACAGTTACATATTTCTTAAATTCCAGAACAACTCTGTCCAAGAAGAAAGGTTGCAGCATTGACAGTGTTGATGAGCATGGGTACAAAGAGGAGGATGACAATTGGATGGCAAGATGGCTACTGATGTTTTCCAGTTTTTTGGAAACCACAGTTTGAAGGAAAGCAGGTTCTAAGGTAGGGGCAAAATAGAGAGTAAATGGGAGACCTTACACAGGGAACGGGGTGTCCACACTCTTTGTGGCCATAAAACAACCAAAGACCACACCATGTAATGTTGCATCTAGTTATCGCAACATCTCCTTCACAGGCGAGTCTGTTGTTTTCCCAGCTCGAATAGGCTGGATACTCCATTTGTACTCTTGGGTAAGTGTTAGCACTGATTGATGCAGTCGCGCCTTTTCACTCAAACCTTTTCACGTGTGATTTGGGCGCTCTCATTCCTGTACCACACATGCCCAATAATCCTGGACGGAAAAAAGTTCCTATTATTTTGTCTTGAACGATATTTAAAGCAATCCTATAATATAGATATCCTTTCGTCCGTCCTGAACTAAGGAGTGACGTCGTAGCTGGGGCGTCGTAGCTAATCACACAGTCCTAAAACTGACAGTCGCCAGTAAGCCGCAGCTGTATTCGCAAGTGTACAAAGTTGGTGGGCGCGATACGCATGCACAATATCTGTGTGAAAGCTATGACATCACTCTTTATTCAGGCCAGAACGAAGTATACATAGTTTCCGTTTATACATGTTCAAGGGCCACAATACATGGGAGGTTTTCCTGCCCAACATTTTACAAATACAAGGAAAAATACAAAAACTTCAATGATGCTCACATATATTAATTTATTTTCCAAAATGTGTTTTTTTTATCTTTACAAGCCAAGATAAATGCCTGTAATAATGCATAGTGATAATTTTTAAATGAAATCTTGGTACCTACGAAATTAAAGAAAACCAGCTGTACTTAGTTTGGAATTGTATTAAATAACATTCTTTTACTCTTTCCCTATAGCTAATGAACTTCAGCACGGTTTTTGGATGTGATGGGCGTTTTAAACGGAACACAAGATTTCTTGAAGGTTAGTGAAATGCTAACAGTACTCAATCCAAAGAACGTGTACAGTTGATAACAAGCCAAATCTAATTCCATGATTACCAGAAAAGGTTACAATTGAAAAGCTTCTCTAAAGCAAATTTTAAAAAAATGTTTGTCAAAAAATGGCAAAAATGGTAAATGAAACACATTTCTTTCCCTTTTTTGTAACTTTTTATTTTTTTTATTTTTTTTATTTTTTTTATTTTTTTTATTTTTTTTATTTTTTTTATTTTTTTTCTGAGAAGTGAAATAGACAAAGAAATGTCAAAACATCTTTTTTTTAAAAAACTATCACAATGATGTCCAAATGATGACCACACAACTCTAGGATAGTAAATCAATCCACTATATGCAAGCCAAGTGTGAGCTTTCACTACAGTCTAGTCTTCTCATCCAGTTGTTGACTTAGTCTTTTTAAGAACTTTTGTTGCACACATATTGTAACACCCATCTTGACCGGTAAGAATGCCAGCAGGATGCACCTCCACACCTAGGCTGCAACTAGCGGGAGACTTGCGACCGCACTGGCTGGATGAACGCAAATAGACTAATAGGACATTATTCAATCATTATGAGAACACACATACGATTTTTGCAGAGTTTCTGTCCATCGTCAGTCTCCAGGCTTTCCCTTGGAGTTCCTGCACCCTCTCATAATGCACATGACTTCACCTGTGTATGTGCCATGTGTAGGTGGATGGCGATACCCAAAGACATTTGTGGCCTGTGAATGTAAACTGAGAACAGCGAATTCTTTTAGTACTGATGTTCCTAATATGTTTACTCAGACAACGACAGTGCTCGGTGTCAAT
>JAMKCH010004429.1:0-36026 GCA_023653785.1 Ophioderma brevispina | reverse complement strand
CATGGGTTTTTGAGAGTTTAAACTAAAATGTGTGTATCCTTCAAAAGCGGTCAAAAAAATTAGAAGCGTGTAATTCGCATCTGTACCTAGCTGAAAAGCCCTGAAACGATGGAATAGCCGACTTTTTACGCTCATTGTTTTCCGTATTGCGAACTCGGAACTGTTGAAGCTATTTTTTTTAACTAAAATTTGTACGAACATTCCGTCATGTCATTACATGAAGAGTTCGCTAAATTAAGATTTTCTTGTAGTGTGAATTGTATAATTATTTCGCGTATAAACTGAAGGATCTTAGAATTACTCAAATGCATTCTCTCATGCCAGGACGTAATTTCACTGACCCATTATACAAAGGGTAGATGGCCCCCCTAGACCTAAGTTTTTGATTTCCTTGTTGCTTTAATGTTATTTGACCCTTACTTTGGGAGATTTACTCCAATTTTGACTCTGAGAATTCTATCTTTGGGAAATTACTGCTGTGCCTATGACACATGCCAAAAAGTAATGGTTCCCCTAAGTGACCCTGTGAAAAAGGTCCACTCAAAATTAACCAAAACTTAATAATAAACGCTTGCATAGTGGTGGACCCAGAGGGGTTTTTGATCAATCCATGATGCATAGCATGTGCCTATACCGTACTGGTACAAAATCACATTTCAGTACTTAGGGATAAAAATGGTTTCCAAAAGTTTTAAACCACAAAGATATTTCATAATCATGCATAAAATTCCCTAAGTACTAATGCTTTATGGGCTAAAATGCGCATTAAAGTGCGGGGTTTTTTTATGTGTAAAGAATATGATTTTTTGATCACATGACCTATTGAGGTGAAATTTTCCAAAACTATGCATTGGTGGGATTGACTCAAACACCCTCGGTGTGGACCACAAGAATTTCTAGTTTTCCTCCCTGTTACATAATGAATAATTTTGATAAAACATAGACACAGTGATTGATTGCTTATAAATGTTCTCGGTCAAAATCGTGAGGAGTGAAACACTCTTGAGGAAAATTTAATTTGAAAAAAAAAAATTCGGCAGCTTAACATTTTCTGGACCCACGGTCCCATGGATTTTGTAGGCCTGCACAGAACGATACACACAAACATACCAATTAATCCATATTACATAAAAAATATACCGAACCTGTTCCATCTGCACTAAAAGGCTAGTAATATTTTAAAGTTTACAAGACAAGCACAGTAAATACTGGCCCCACATACCGTGAATGACCTTTGACCTTCACATCTGGGCAGCCTTCCATATGTACCCTCTCTCATATAATTTAACATGCAACATAAAATGTTATTATTTTAGCTGTTATTCAGTTTTTGTTATCAAACAGGCAAATTTAAAATAATTTGTATCCTGTAAAGATATACCAGGGGTACATATGGAAAGTCTTTCCACTTTTTTTGTTGAATTGCAACTCAAAAAAAACTACTTTAAAATTCTTCTTAAACCTATAAAACCGTAAAAACTACTTCAACAGACCAATATGCCAAAGGCCTATAGAAACTACAGCCAAACACTTTTTCAGAGCCACCCGATTTTCAAAGTGCTTTAACATTCAACACTAGTGATATACATGTAATTCACTACCTTTTCTAATCATCCTCTAGTTTGGCACTATACACTCAAAAGAGACTTACAAAAAAAAAAAAACAACAGACCTCTTTCACATCATAAACCTAACAACACTATATTCTATAAAATCATACATGGTTCAATTAGCTCTTCACACATCAATTACATTCCTTGAAATAAGATCATTTTTTTAAGGTGCCTTTTTCTTGGGAGAATTTTAACTGCGTCTCTAGGATAAACTTTCCGAGTGAACCACCTGATGCGTGCTGTTCCGGAGATGGAATCTTGCAGCGACCATACACAGGACTGATGACATTCAGACACTTATAGAGCAACAGATTGTGCCAGTGGCCCATGTCCGGAACCCTGAACTTTCCCTAGTAGAAGCCACATTTTGTCTTAAGCATTGCCAAAGAAATTGAGGACATCTTTCGCAAATTTGCTAATTAAGGAAATAAGCCAGAAATTGTTTGTTCAACAGGTGCTTACCTCATTACCTGATTGCTTTTAGCTATTTTTAAATGCATTTTCTTTATTTTTATAATCGTGTAAAAAACATGGGTTCGAGACCACAAACAAGTAAAACAAACCACAAAAGACAACGTTATGGCTGAAAATGTATTTTTTTGGGGGGGAAGACAGCCATGTTGGATTGTGGGCCCGGCGCCTTTTTTTCATCTAGACCCCAGACGAAAAATTTTGTCATTTTCATGTGAGATAGAGTAAATGGAATACAAAACAAAAACTGTTGCAAATAAAATGACAAAAATGATTTTTCACACAACCCCTTTATAAGCCGCACCCCCTCTTACGTATGTAAAGTGTTGTTTTACAATCAGGATCCCTCGGCTGTCTCATTGGGGGTGAAAAAGTGAAGTCTCACAATTATTTGCAATATTGGGGATTTTTGCATGTAGGCAGTCAAGTAGTATAATTCCAAATTTTTAAGGCGTCACATCTTCGTGACAATTTTTATGATTGAGTGAAATGTTGCATTTTTGGAGAGTACAATTTTTTGACGGAACACTACATTCATTTCCTACAAGTGAGGGAAAAAACAAAGTGTCTTTGATTATTTTCAGTATTAATTTTTTGTATTATAGATAATTCTAAGAGTATGTTTCCTCCAAATTCGGAGGTGTTGAGTCTGCAAGGACAATTTGTTATGGTTAGCAAAACGTCATGTTTGTCGGAAAGGACAGATTTTGACGGAACCTGGACTTCTAAACATTGATCATGTGAATAAAGGAAAACTAAGGATAGCCAGCCAAGTGTTACTACAATGTTAGAACCTAAACTAGAGTTTTCTAAAGCAATATCACAAATCAGCTGTCAATTTAGTTTTAGCTTTTATTTAGCCTAATAGTGAGAAGGACATTTTTTGATTGGACGGAATTTTTACCACTACATTGTGAAATTGACGCTACATTGTGACCAATGGTCACCTCTTTTAAAATCTGGATAATTACTACCATTTGCTTCAGATGTTATTCCTGAATGCTGAATGTTGTTGCCATATGTTGCTTTTTATGACAGTGCTGAACTACTCCAAATATAAGCATAATCAAATGCGAACAGTGATTTAAAGCAATTTCCATACATATGTCCATATTTTTGTAGTCATCAAGCTTCAAAAGGTTTTCTTCTTTGTTAGCTGTAGTAGTGCTTTTGGTGTCTTAAGTTTGCATGTGCATTTAGAAAAAGTACAGAAATGTTCTTTTTTATGGTCACATTGTAGTTTTAGCCAAAGGTAAACCCTGATTGTAAAACAACCCGAATTGGAAATCCTAATTGTCTATTCTGTTTCCTGTGTTTTGCTTGCTTCTATTTAAATGGGTAGATATTACATTTCTGTTGACCACAAAATAAGTACTTAGCTTACCATTTGAAGTGCATTGTCTCTTCTGCAAGTAAATCAGAATGACTGTTGTACTGCACAGGGCTTTTGTGACCATCTGGTGCAAAATTATCAATCTCAGATTTGATATTGGCCCTCATGAAATTACAGATGTATTGCCAGTTTTTTTTTTTTGGCACAGTTTTATTGTGATCCATGCCTGCTGAAGTGTCCTCTAAATGCTCAATAACTCTAAATATTAACTCCACGTCTGTGCCCATTATACAGCGAGAATCTATAAATTTATGCCATTTCCTAAAATTTAGGATCCCTTAATTAGGTGGTCTGGATACAAAAAAGTAAACTATAAATAACCTGACTGACTAGGTCCCACCATGCAGCTCACGAGACTTGATTTGTTTTTGGTACATCTGAAAAGATATTTTACACAATATATTTAGTATACATGTAAATAAATAACTGGTTTTTTTGTATTTTTTGGCTCCACCAAATGTTTGCCAATATTTTTATTTACCACAGTACTTGTTTACAATCCCCCTATCAAAATACTAAACATGTCCTAGGACAAACTATTTGATTAACTCCTCCTTTTGCACAAAACAGATGACTAGCTTCTGGTTAACATATCGGGGTTGGGAGGGTGGTGGCTATAATTAGCTTCAAACCAATGCTTAGCTGAAGGCATGATCCTTTAAATACCTGTACATGTGTGTACTGACACCTATATTTTAAAATATAACTTGGAGGAAAATATTTTCAAATAAGACCTACTTATCAATGCAAAAGAATAGAAGTCTACTCAAGGATATTCCCAGAAATAAAAAAGAAGTTGGGAGTGATCAGTTTTTTTCGTGATAAGAGGAGCTTTAACCGTGTTACTCAACCTTGAGAGAAGCAATATTTTTTTCTCCTGTCATATGACATGTACAATCAGCAGGCATTTAAAAACTCTTCATCAAAATAACGTCTTCGCCCAGTTGATCGCTAGAAACTTAAAGGGATCCCATTGCGGCTTTAGTTACCGGTACGCTAATCACTTTTATAAATGGGAGCATTCATGTTCTCACAAATGAACAGGTAATGCACCGGAAAGTTTGATTTCAGCAGATGCCTCATGTGAAAGGCATGCGTATTGGATTAAGGTTACAAACCTACAGATACTAAAGTTTTCAAGTTGTAATTGGCAACTAATACTAATTTTACCCTGCGATACTTGGGAAGCTTCCGGCTGCGATGGTTATCCTCGATGTATGTTTGCTGATAAGGGAAAGGCTGATCCCGATCTGCTGCAATCCCTTGAAATGATGCTAAATGGTTTTATGGTATGGTTGGCCACTTGATCAGCGACCATTTGTGAAAGCGCTTAAGAGGCCATAATAAGCGCTATATAAATCTCTGCTATTATTATTATTATGAAGATACACTGGCAAACCATGACATCACATTGGCTGAGATAAATACTGGCAGTTTAAATCCACCTCTATGCATGACTAATGTCCTTCTATTAATGTAGTTATTTGTTCTAATGTTGTCGCGTTGGGAATTGTTCAACATAATTTAATTCACACATGCAAATCAAAACTTAGGCCATGTGATTTCCCTTTACAGTATTTCACAGCCCAAGGGACTATTATTAAACACTCCCTGAAATAAAAATGAAAAGAATAACATAAAAATTGTAATTTCTTTGGTAACACTCATTTGGTGAATAGCTCTGTGCAGTATGAACAAAGGTTGTACCAGTAATTGATTTAGTTGCTGATAAAGGGTGTTTATTGTTTTGTTGTCAACCCAAATGACTGAATTTTGCTCAGAGTCATAAACTTCGACAGTCCGCTAAGAACAGAACGGAATATGATTTTTTTGTGATTTTGTGACCTTGGAAATCACAAAGCTAGATGCCTGAGCAAAATGAAAAGCAAAATCAAAGATGGTGAACTCCCTTTTGACACGGAATGACCTTGCAGCATCTTATTTTTTCTTTGTTAACACGGCAGCAACACATCGCATCTTTTAAGAAAACAAAACTTGCTATGAAATTAAGTAACAGCTAATCATGATTCTGATTTAAGTAAATATTCCAACAAAACTGGAAATCAGTAATTGAAAACAATGAAAATGAGCTTGAAATGGAAAACAGATATTGTAAAAATAGGACAAATTCTAAGTTCTTATGGTTCTTATGGTTCTTCTGGATGAGAATAAACCTTTCTCAGCCTGAAATGGAAAACAGATATTGTAAAACCTCCAAAATGATATTTTTTTCACAAATCATGGCCATGTAAATAACACCCACACAAAGTTTGATTTTTTTATGCCAATGTTATGTTTATATATAGTTAAACAATGCTCAAGAAGTGAGCACACCAAGTGATTTTTCTTATTATTTCGATATTACAGCTTGTTCAAGTACACTGTTGGCCTGTAACCTCTGGGTAATACAAGTATCCTACATATTTTTTTCTAATCTAAGGAACTCTTCTTTTGGCACACTAGAATGAAGAAAGCTGTTTAAAATTCAAAATGATAACCAACTTCTCTGATACTAATCACCACAGTTCAGGAAAACAATTGTTAACAGTTTTTGTCACCTCCGAAACAAACTGTGTATTGCAAAGTTCTAAGAATTTTATACATGTAAATTCTTCTTAAAAAGTGTAATTTGTTTAAGGCAGTAAACCTTTGAAGAACTCTTGCTCAAGGGTTCATGTGAATTGTAACTTTTACAAAAAATGGTACTTGTTCTGCAACGGAGTCATAATATGTTATATACAGTCATTCACCATAGAATTTGTTTGTGTGGACACCTTGACAAAGTCTATTTTTATTCTTTAATAGAATGAATGAATATGTTGTTGCAATGCAAAAATAGACTGAGTTCCTCGAATGCTTTATCCAACCAAAAGGCCATGGTTAACATCCTTGTCAATTCCGAACATTTTAAACAATGTTAACGGTCAACCTCCGAATCGACTGCAAGTGTAAAATTCAACTTTGTTAAGAATTTACAGATTTTTCTCCAAACTGTGTGTCAGGAAAGTAAACATCATCCACAGATTTATGCAGGGGGAGCATGATGGGGATGGCTCATGAAAACTATTTTAAAAATTAAAAATTGTAGGGTGTATCAGATTTTCTGTCAAAATTTGCTTTCGCTTCAAATATTTATGAATTCAACCAGGAACTAGTCCAAAGCAGTTGATAAATTTGAAATACATATACTTTTTAATTAAAATAATAAAACATCTAAATTTTGATGAAAATTATATTATAAGGTGGAGGAAATGGATTTTCAGAAAAAATGATTTTTGACATCAAATTTACCCATTATGCCCACATTTCCAAAATTACACATATTTGCAAATAGATTAAGCTCCCAAACAGTAAGTAATTAAAATTGATCATTTGTGAGTACTTTTGTAGTGAAAATACAAATAAAAAGCCACTTGAAATTTGACCCCAAGGGTACAAAAGTTACACCACTCATTGTAAAAATGGCCCCTCCCGTCTATGATTGGGTCAATTGTTTGATCTGATAGGTCATGGATTGAGGTAAATTGTTTGATCTGATAGGTCTATGGATGAGGTTAAATTGATTGATCGAAGGTCTATGGCATTGGGTAAATGAATTGATTCGATGGTCTATGGATTGTGGTTGGAAATGTTTATCTGATAGGTCTATGGATTGAGGTAAATGATTGATTCGATAGGTCTGTGGATTGGGGGTTAAATTGATTTGTTCGATAGGTCTATGGATTGGGGTTAAATTGTTTATTGATAGGTCTATGATGAGGTAAATTGATTGATTGATCGATCGGTCTATGGATTGAGGTACATTGATGATCGTAGGTCTTAGGGATTGGGGTAAATTGTTTATCTGATAGGTCTATGGATTGAGGTTAATTGATTGATTCGGAGAAGGTATATGGATTGAGGTAATTGATTGATTCGATAGGTCGATGGATTGAGGGAAATTGTTTGATCTGATAGGTCATGGGATTGAGGTAAATTGTTTGATCTGATAGGTCTATGGATTGATGGAAAATGATGATTCGATAGGTCTATGGATTGATGGTAAATTGATTGGTTCGATCTAAATGTCTATGGATTGAAGGTAAATGATTGATTCGATAGTCTGTCGATTGGGGAAATATCGTTTGTCACATGTAACATGTCAATAGGCCTGACAGGGGGTTATCATAAATAAATATTTTTGCAAAAATTGCCCGGTTCATTAGAAAGTGGCCCTGGTTCCTGTTAAAACCCTGTGAAACAGGTAACTTTCAAAAAATAAATGCCTCTGGTTCATGCCTTTCTTATGTCATAGTAACAATATTTCCCAAGTATTGTGACTATAAATTTTAACATTTTTTAAAATACTAAAATTATCTCAGCGTAGTATAAACACAATGCACCAACGTGCCTTTAAATTTCCTTCATACACGTCTGGATTTATTTCTATAGCCTTGATTCTAGTATTACCATTACAACAGCTTGTACTTCTGGTGTGCCTACTTTGAAATCTTTTTTTTACAGGTATTCAACAGATTGCCAGTGTTCATATTGCAAGTTATTTGTTTGTGTTGTTCACATTTCAATTTTCAATACTGTTTATGTTAGTCTAGTAGTGATTCAGTTTTGTTTGAACTTTATTTATAAATGTGCACCTTAACATGCCTAAGCTAAAAATGCATGAACGAGGAAAGATTGATTTTTTTTTGCTCATACTATGGCCATTATTGGCCAATTATTCAATTTTAAGGGGATGGCCCGATTCAAGATATGAGTTTCATCTTGATTGATTGACCTCACTCAAAAACCCCATCTGCAAAGTTTCGCTGCCGATATTTCAAAGCCGTTTGAATGCGAGAGCTAAAAACGTGTTATTGTAAGCCCCAGAGTACTGTAGTAGAATATATTGGTCGACCAAAATGGGGCAAATTTTCGCTCATTAATTCCAACCAAACATCCTTTGGCTCTTCAGATTTCACAGGGTAAATGAGGAAAATAGTGCTTTCTCCTCATACAAAAATGTTGACACTTCCGGTAAAATCTGGGGCTTTGGGGACGACGTCTAGGCTATATGCGATCGGGCAAATGGACCTTTAAGTGCTTATGATAATAAAATCAAAAGGTTCTTTGAATATGCTTTATTTTATCTGTAGATTGCAACATACACGTGCAAAAATGATCCAATTTTTCAAACTTTTTCTCACCCTATTTTATTTAGAAGGTGGCCCGTTTCACAGTAATGCCAACTTTTGGTCAACCTGGGGTCATTTTTACCCCCTGGCTTGAAATGCATAGGGGGATTGCGAGGGTGCGCATGTCGATGTATGTGTATGTATGTTGTACAGATGTGGTTCCAGTTTGGTTAGGGTTTCGTTTTTAGGTCTCCTTCGACAAGTTTAAGTCCGATTTAAACCCCAGACTTGGGGTGAAGGTGCAAATAGGGAGTCCGTCATATGTTGGATGATGTCAAATGGTCATGGACAAGGGTCAAAGGCAACTGAGGTCATGTTCCAGTTATTGGGTGTAGTTTGGGTTTTCTGGTCGTCATCTTTTTGAAAGTTGTTTGTTTGACCGTCCGATTACAACCAACTGGGTCGAAGGTGTGAATAGGGTCCCCCCTTCATATTTGTGTTGAGGTCAAGGTCAACATACCAAGGTCAAAGGTCAACTGTTATGCCACACAAACAACTTGGGTTATACTGCACCATCTTGCCAGGGGGGGGGGAATCGCGCAGTTTACTTGCTGGTATTTTTTGAGATAACTTAGTTGTCAAGCTTTTGCTATATGTTTTGAAATGTGTGTAAGACTAGAAATTTTAAGGAAAGAAAAATAGAAAGCACACCTGACATTCTGTTCTCCTTAGTGCTTTTTTTTTTAATTTCATTATTGTTTTTAGTTTTTCAGTTTTGAAAAAAATGCAAATAGATTTAATGGAAGAGTTAGGGATTAATGCCCAAACAAAAGAAATAGATTTATTCATTATATAAATGTTAAAGTATGTACCTCGGCAATACCAGCTGAAAATAAAATATGAAAATATGAACATGGGACGCTTGAATTTCGGACAAATTTCTTGACCATTTTTGCTTCTATTGTATACCCCAAAAAACGGTTCTTGACATACAAAGTTTTTATTTATAAAATCAAAAAAGTAACAGAAGCAGATTGATTTTTTCATGAATTGATTAGTTGTAGGATGGAGAACATTTTGCTACCGAATAGCAGCAAATCTCACCATGAGTTAGCAGGATATTAGCTTATGTCCAAAACAAGACAGAACTGCCACCTGGCGGCGGTTTTTTCTCCCTGCGGGGCGTGGGTAACCGTTGGGCCGGATTCGCAAGGAGCGGTCGCTTCAATGGCGGTGTGCACCGTTGGGGGGCTGCGGCAATCGCCGGCCTGCCAATGTGGTTCTCCCTCACAGGACTGCGGCTCAACATTTCAGGGGGCCGCCGTTCGCCGCCGGTGGCGTGGTTTCTCAGGCCCCAAACCAATCAACAGTGAGTTGCTCCAACGCTTACAACATGTGTAGCTGCTGCCTCAAACGCAATAAGAAGAGATGCCAAAGTGTTGGAAGTGACATGTGAACGGAATTTTGACTTAAAATCCTTACACCCTCTTTTGACATGTATTTAAAAACAAAAATGATTTAAGCTTCTATAAAGATGAAAAACTACTAACTTCCAATAGTGAATGCTTTTCATCCTCATGCCCTTTCAATATTCCAAAGCTGTTAGATTTGCATGGTTGCGATTGAAGCTTGGTTGGAAGTGGGACCAAAGTGGAAAATGTGATGGGGCAAGTTTTGAAAATTACTAAAAACGGTATCAACCTCAAAGTAAGGTTGGTAGTTCACAAACCCTTGGAACAACTAGAAACATACTTTAAATTTAAGTTGCAGACCTCCCCTTTTTGAGATGCAACTCGAGGGTTGGACATGACCAAATGTGTTGGGACGTGACTGGTGTGAAGGAAAATTTCAGTGATGGAGCAAGTCATTTTACAGTGGTTTCAAAAACTTTTGGTACAATTTACTAGTAGAGTGAACACTCTGGAGAGTAAGTACACAAACATAAAATTCATTCATTAAAGACGAACAGGGCTCTGCCATAAAGGTTGGACGTGACAAAAATTGTGAAACGGAAAATCGGCCATATTTCAATATAACATACTGAATTACTTCAAGGACCAGTTATATAATTGTGTGTGGACCTTATCATGAGGGATTGTCTTTGTAAATGATACAATAAAGAAAAAACAGATATCCACCACAGAAGTGTCAGGTTATTGAAAATAATGGTATCAAGGGTGACGAAAATGTCACGTCCAACTCTCATTTTGATGGCCTCATATATAGTTTTGGGCCCACATGCTACACCTGATTTTCACATGGTAATAAAAGGTCACTAGTCCTAAAAGAAACTCAAAAGTAATCAAGTGACAGGTTCTACAAGGCTAATTATGGCAGCTGAAAACAAAAGGGTATGTATTTTTGGTTGACGCCATATCAGTCAATTTTGACCATTTTGTGTGGGGCCATCTTCCTAAATACAAGCCAAAAATACGTTGGTTAGGTATGGGAGGTAGGTGTAGTAGAGATCTCCGTAAAAACACAACAAGTTGACTTTGTATCGCCTTCCTGTAAAAAATCCTACTCGGTTTTAAGATTCAAAAAGTTGGCAATTACTGTGAAACGGCCAGTATATTCAAATATTTTCATCATACAGACTGTCCCAAGCAAAACTATACAATCAAATAAAAATCATAAAAAATATAAACTGGCATTTTCCAGATATTTGGACTTTATTTGTTAAACAAGATCCTAAGCTAAATCTTCGCTTTATTTCCATCCAATTTGATGGACCCTAAGCGGAAGATATTGTCAGTTGAACACAAGGATAAAATACACTTGGGCCAGTTTCCACTGAAGGTTCAAGAACTAAAGGTATAAGGTGTGTAGCATCATTGTGGAATTACCCTTTTCCAAAACAATAGAATATTGTACAGATCAGAGTGAATGTATTATCATGCATGAACTAATCAATATATGGTCGATTTTCATGCAAACGGTGCATTTGGAGGGAAGAAAACACCCATAAAAAATTGTCTCCAAAATTGTAGGTTTATGTTTTAAACATTAAGTATTCAATACATATTACGGGAAAAATACTATTGCCAACAACACTTTCTTACGTTTCTGCACAGTATGCACACAAAACCCTTATCGGGTTTATTACATTATCAAAATTTTAAATTTAAATCAACAAAATATGCCAACTGATGAAATTTTCAGAAAGGTTGCTGGGAACAATTTTATTTGTACGAAGTTAAAGTATTAATTAAACTCAAGAAATATGCTGCAATTGTTTAGTTTTTTACGTTATCCTTGAGTAGTGAATTCTGCTGAAAATAGACCTTTAATAAAAAATATTAAGTACCTTATAATTTATTCTAACGATGCATTTAAGGGGTTTGAGTGTTAGGAATTCCTCGATAAAATTTTCAAGAATTCACATGTATGGTATTTACAACGGTGCGGATTAAGAATCTGAAATAAAAAAAATGGGGGTCACCGACTTTGTTTTTGAGCTATGGCCAAAACAAAAAAGGTATGTTGTCACGTTTTAAACCACGCAAGTCTATGGGAAAAAGTCAAATTTTGACGTTTGGATCGCCTACAAAATAAAAACTTGTCGATAAAATTTTGTAATTTCTAAATATGTTGAGGTCCCGATGTCGTTCTTCAAAATTTTGAAATAAAAAATGGGGGTCACCGACTTACTTTTTCCATTAAATGCCTAAAACAACTCAAATTTTAATCTTTTTAACAATTTGGGCTCCTTGTTTGGCCGCAAGAAAAGTTCGCGGCACATTCGGTATGCAGCAAAGCAGCGAACGCATGCGTAGAGGATGCGCGCCTGAAAGCGGACGTAGAGGACTTGCCATTGATGCGATTTGTTTTAATTCTTCGCACGAATAAACGCAAAGAAAACGCACAGAGATCCACGGTATCTGCGCGTGGAATTTTCGCACCTCAAAATGCAAAGTCTTTCTTTTGCCGCCAAAAGTGGGTGCTAAATTGAATGCTCAAAGCTCAAAACAGCTTACGCGTGAACAGATCACACGTCAAACCCCTTAATTGACACCATATCATTCTATGGCCAACTTATAGTTCATGATGTTAACTAAAACGCATTCAACGTAATAAACGATAACGTAATACACAATAACGTAGTAAACATTTTTGACCATTTTTCACATCTCCCATTGACTAAGATGTATCTGATTGAAAGTTTATTTAATTTTTGTGGTCGGAAAATAAGCATCTATGCCACTCTTGATTAATATTTAAAGACACTATCAGTGATTTGCTAAATCAGCAAATCGAAAAAAACATCAAAAATCAGATTTTTGCATGTATGTAACAAGTACAGGTAGCCTAACATACCCTGCAAATGATAAGACCAGAAGCAACCCAATAAGGACAGAATCGGAGATTTGAGTCATTACTGCCCGTTCGGACACTTACTACAACACGTAATTGAATGGAGAATCGTATTGTGGAACACTGCCATTTTCTGCCTTTTCTGTCAATTCTACAGCTGGAAAAGGTAACTTATGAGAATTCTACAGACTTATCCTTCACTTTGAAGCTATTCCTGCAAATTTCAAATATTTTTCAAATCACTGATAGTGTCTTTAAATAGCTTGTTTGGTTGCTGAGAAATGTGGATAATGTAATACGCTTCCTTAAAAAGGTCACATCTTTGCGAGAATCGATTCTCGGATTCTCACCAAAAATCTAGCCCTGGTCATCAAATGAGCCTGTGTTCAAAGTGATCTGAAACAATGACCTTCTATAGCCCACATCTACTTTAAATGTTGTACCCAGAATAGAAACAATATGCGATTTTTAAAAATATTATTCTGAACCTTCTTTTTCACTTAGCATAATGTCTGACCAGTCCAAGAAAAGGTGCCAGTCTCAGGAAGACAACACGCCATATCCATCAAAGAGAAGTAAACTACAAGATGTAATTACAGGGGATTATCAAAAACCTAGTATACTTAAAAAAGGCACCAATGATACAAGACGTGATATTGCAGGAGCTGCTCAAAGTGTGGAGTCTTCCAATTTGACATCAGTGGCAAGAGAGCCTTCATCGAATGCAGGTGGAAATGGGTCAAAGAGGAAGCGGGGCCGGCCTAGAAAATGCCCGTCACAGCCCGAGTTTGAAGATACGGGATGGCGTGCACCGTCAGAATTTGCTAAAGTGGGAGGGACAGAAGCTAATCTGAATCAACAATTGGGGATCAAAGAGGTTTCAAGTACATCCCAACCAATTGACCCTCAGAAGGAGTGCGAAGAAGCTGTGCGTTTGTTGACTGAATTCAGTGAAAGAGCACACGGGCAAGCTGTCGATGCAGACTTCAGTGAGAGTCAATCTTTTCCAAGTGATACTCCCTCTAAAAAGGTAGAGACAATTTGTAGAGAAGATCTGGCATCATTGTCATATTCAGACATCTCAGTGCAAAACAAAGAAAGCAAGAAGCAGGAGGGTGATGATGCCCAGTTTGAAAGCCCCTCATCCATTTCTAGTCCAGCACTTGTGATTTCAACAACACCGCCAAAGAAAAAGAACCTCAAAAAACGTAAACTGCAAGCAGTCTCAGCTACAACACCACACAAAGCAGCCGGTAGTCAGGGTAAACGCAAGGCAATGAAAACACCTGAGAAGTCGGATAAATTGCTCAAGATCGCCACCCGTCAATTGGTGCATAGAACTCCCTCAAAAGCCAGCTGTAAAGTAAAAAGCCAAACAGATTCTACAGAAATCAACCAAGCGGCAACAAGAGCAGGGATCACCAAGAAAGTCTGCCCGTCTGGCCTCCTTAGACCACCGCATCAGCTGGAAGAGAGGTAAGAAGAAAATCAAGAAGCTGAAGAAGAAAAAGAAGTCATCGGACAGTGAGAGTGATGAGAATGAGTCTGGTGAAGAGTTGGAGTTTGATAGTGATCTGGAAGCCAGGCTGGAGGAGAATGCTGCCAAGAATAACTTGACTGCCATCAATGTGAAAAACATCCTACATGTGAGTAAATAGAGTATTTTTGTGACCAAATATGTAATTACAATTAACCCCTTTCTTATCTAATTAAAGGTGGGTGACCTGATCATGGTCCAAATATTTGCCCCCCTGGCCAGGGCTGTATGCAGGATTTATTTACGGGGGTGCGAGACTTCCAAAAATGGACTTTTTTTTGGTAAAAGTGGACCTAACCCCCTAAAAATGGACCTTTTGAACATCTTATCATCAAAATGTGGACTTTCTTGTCAATTTTTCTCTAGATTTTGGACCTTTTTATCAAAAAAAAATCTGCAAAAAGTGGCCCTTTTGTGGAATTGGGGGGGTGCACCCCCATCCCCCTGCGTACGGGCCTGCCCCTGGCTTGAAAAGCAGAAGGGGGATTTTGCGATAGCGCGCATGTCCGTATGTTCCAGTTTGGTTAGGTTTTAGTTAGGTTTTCTTTTTTCAGTTCTTCTTCGAAAAGTTGAAGTTCAATTGAAACCAGACTTGGGTTTAAGATGCAATAGGGGATTCCTTCATATGTGGATGATGTCAAAGGTCATGGACCAGGGTCAAAGGTCATCTGAGGTCATGTTCCATATTGCCATCTTGCTAGGGGAATCACGCAAGTTTACTTGCTGTATTTTATACGATGTCATCTTCCTCATGTTGAAGCATATCACCAAAAACATTTAAATGCAAATTTGTAAATCATTCCAGGTGTTTGGACTAAAAATGTTTTAAAATGTGCACCAAGTTGACTTTTAAGGGACTGTAATTTTTTTTTTTTTTTTTTTTCCTTTTTGGGGGGGGGGGGGGTGCACCCCCATCCCCCTGCGTACGGGCCTGCCCCTGGCTTGAAAAGCAGAAGGGGGATTTTGCGATAGCGCGCATGTCCGTATGTTCCAGTTTGGTTAGGTTTTAGTTAGGTTTTCTTTTTTCAGGTCTTGGGTTTAAGATGCAATAGGGGATTCCTTCATATGTGGATGATGTCAAAGGTCATGGACCAGGGTCAAAGGTCATCTGAGGTCATGTTCCATATTGCCATCTTGCTAGGGGAATCACGCAAGTTTACTTGCTGTATTTTATACGATGTCATCTTCCTCATGTTGAAGCATATCACCAAAAACATTTAAATGCAAATTTGTAAATCATTCCAGGTGTTTGGACTAAAAATGTTTTAAAATGTGCACCAAGTTGACTTTTAAGGGACTGTAAGTGAGCTTGTGTGGTCGACCACATTTTGTTCATAACATCAAAACAAAACATTCCCAAGGCCTTAAATTTTTCTGACGTATTGAGAAAAATATGAACTTGATATGGAAAACTGGACCTTGTTGATTGGGTCACACACCTTCAGTATAAATATTTGATTTTTGCTTCAATTTTTCACTGGATTCAAGAACACTCAAACCATTCCTGTAAGTGTAGGGTAAGTGTTAGGGCCAAGATAGGGTTTATGGTGTAGAGGTTATCTCAAGGTATGTTGGGTATTCCACAATTTCTCTCCAATGTTTGGAGCTGGATAACTCCATGAAAATGTTGCATCTGCATGAAATTTAAAAGTTTACTTGGTGCTTCCAAATTATTGCTTCCTGTAAAGCAGACTAACTAAGCCAGGGGTTCTCAGGGTGGCCCGCGGGCCAAATCTGGCCCGCCAACCACTGATTTTTGGCCCTTGACTTGCTCTAAAATATAAAGGGAATAATAAGAATTTCAGGTGTATTTGGCCCTCAATTAGGGAACTTTTAAATATGTTTGGCATTTTCTGGCCCTTCAGCTAATATAATTGAGAACCCTTGAACTAAGCAGTCAGAAACCGCTTTCACTCTTTGTGTTCTGTAATTTGATTGATTTTTATGACAATTTGAAGTTTAGGGAACTGGAACCAGTGTGAGTAGCCCAAATTTGCAGTAAAATTGTGATCCCATGTGGGTTGGCATATGCATGTTCAGATAGAATAGACTGAAGTTTGTTTTGTCCAAAATCTGTGACTTTGGACCGCCAGGCTGATTTTTGTGGTCTACCCCAAACTCAAAATTAGCCATAATTAAAAACTTGATGAAAGGAGATTTTGAATTTTGAATCTGAAGTGCATCCATGAGAAATTTCATATTTATTTTGAAACAATTTAAGTTTAATCTGCTTGTACTGTAAAATGTTGTTGGTTTCAGCATGTGATTACCAATGAGCATGTCCTAGCCATGGTGAGGAATACAATGCAGGACTTGGAGGAGCCACAGAAACCAGGAACCCCTGAAAAGACACCTGCTGTTTATGTAAGTAACAATGGTGATTGTGGAATTTCTTGACAATTTTTTTTTTTTTTTTTTTGCTTTTGTGAATGATGTGGGAACTGTTCCACAGATTTTATTGAGGCTTTGAGCCCGTACCCCTTTGAGAGATGCTAATAAAGAATTGTGGAAATCCTTTTGAATTCTGTTTGATTTTAATTTCATTTTCTTCCCATTTTTTTTCTATAAACCCAACTGACAACGGTCCAAGCTTGAAGAGGTCACAGAGAAAGTTGGAGGTTAGTTTTTTAAATCCGATTTTTGCGATGTTTCAAAGTGCTACAATTTGGCTTGAGTTTTTGTAAAACTCAGAGATGCACTTCTTTCCGATTTTAACGGAAATGTCCGATTTTTTTTTAACATTTTCCTTGATTAAAAATCCGATTTTTCTATATTTTTTCAGATTTTTTTTATTTTTTTGCAGATTTTTTATTGGTTTGATTGTAGATTGAGATTTTTTAACAGAAATTCTTGTTTTTTTGTAATCTGATCTCTCAGACTCTGATGCACTCAAAAAGTACATCGAACATCTGTGTATTATTAGGTTTTGCACGCATACATCAAGCGATTTTATAATAAGAGACTAGCTACAGCAAGCAGATCACAACAACTGCTCTAACGGAAAAATACCGACGTGACGTGGTATATAGGGCCATAATCGACAAAATTGCCATGGAAATGGAATTACAGAGCCTTGGAAACAATTTAAAGCATGAGAAGTAAAGGACACTTTCCATGGCGTTTACTCAAAGAGAGGAGGCGGATAACTTTGCAGTTTTACCTAGGAAGACAACTTACTGTAGGTTGTAAACAGTGCTAAGTGACGGCAATCTGCAAACTTTGATCCTTTCCTGCAATGGGTGCAACTGGCGTCAAGCCTTACGTAGTTATCACTTGATGCCAAGGAAATGAAGTTGCAAAGGAAAAGCCCCAGAAGTGTGTCCTATAAGCATTACCTTGTTTACTTTGGCCTTTTAATACCTGAAAAAGTTTGAATTTTGATCAATGATTTGGGAATCAACCAAGCATGACTAGTCAGGGAGATGATTTGGACCCAGAACTAACATGACTAAGCCCCATTCTTCACATTTACAGTTAGTTTAAACTTTTTTGGAGATATTTTACTTACTCTCAGAAATGGTCTCAAAACTCCTGTAGCTCTAAATGTGGCAGAACCCTCTCGCAGAAACCCTCTCGACCTCCCCGGGGCTTGTCCCCTGACCCCCACCGGGCCCTTAAGAGTCGGCCCCTGGTCCCCCGGCCGTTAGGGGCGATACTTACTCCGCTCGCTTCGCTCCCATTCGCGTCCCGTCCATTTGTATTTTTCAGATTTTTTTTTTTTGTCAAACCGCGCATTGCCTCTCTGAAAACTTAAACGTTAAGGTCTGAAACTTAATTCAGGACAGGCGATTTTTTAGGCCCTACAGCTTATACGCTAGAGCGGCTTATATTCCAGAAATTATAGGTATTCTTACGATAATCAGATCAGTGTTCATCTTTAAGACAGTAGATGGTCCCATTTCTTCTTCTTGAAATAGCTACCTAGGTACCCATGAGAAATACATGCCCTACTTACGCCAAAGGGATGTTGATTCTTCAGGATTTTTCTCTGAGACTCTGATTTTTTTAATTTTCAAAATTTCCGCACTTTATTTAATTTTCAATCCCAATTCTAGGCATTTCAGGTAATTTTACACTGGTTTTTTTTTTTCAGGATTTTTGTAAACCAAATTAGGATTTTTCTACAAACTCAATCAACACAACGCCTGATAGGCCAATTGGACTGTCCTCAATCCACCCCACCACTGAGCTAGCTGTTATAGACCGCAATGGAAACTCTGTAGAGGTGCTTTTGGGTTAACCAGGACAATTGTCCGAATATTAAACTCAAATAATCTGGCAGAATTCTTCAAAACATGTCGAAACAAATAACATTGCAATTGATTGTGGTTACGGCCGTACTACAGAGGCTGGTGGCTTGGCCACTGACACCTTGTTAAGAACCCAAACCATTCCTCATTTTGGCTGAGATTGACTTCCCGAAGAGTCCTCAGAATACTAAGATTAACAACCATCACATGAAGAGATGACAGTAAGATTTAATAGTGACATAAGTCTAATAATGGCAGCTGTCTAGGCATATTTAGGCAAGTACCTTAAGGCCTCCGGGGACAGACTGAAAAAAATAGTTTTCATTTGGTGAGTATTACCGCCAAATTGGCCCCCAAATCGTGGGTTTTTCAGAGCGACAAATTACAGTCATTTCTAAAAAATAAGGTCTTTTGGTGAAAATTTTCAGATTCTTTTCTCAAATAGGGGTCTTTAGGTGGACAATGGTAATATTTTTCAAGAAAATTTGGGTTCTTTGATTGAGTGATATTTAAAAAAAAATGGGGTCTTGGTGACAATGATTCTAAAAAGGTCTTAACAACAACCTTGCATACATGTCACTTCCAATATATATCTGAAATTAAACATTCTCCTCCAAATCTATCCCAAACAGGTCATTATAGTGATTATGAGTGTAGCATCCTCCCAACGCACGACTTTGGATACCTTGCCTCAGGGCCCCCCCACGTTCCCTTCCCTTCAAACGTCTCTCTGTGAGAGGAGGATGAAAAACGAGACCGTCCACTCAGAGAACGCCAACCTCAGCCTCCCAAACCCAAGGTGCTGTCTAAACACATCCTCAGCTGTCAGCAGTAACCAATGGTGACCTTGCTGTTCTAAAGGCCTAGGTAGACAGGGTAAGGATATATGAAGTTCCCCTCAAACATTTGTAGATTCTTAGGATGCCAAAAAAATTAAATGAGCATACATGTTAGTGCTCTCAAAGTTATGATGTTTCATATTTTACACTTTACGCTGGACTTTGGGTCAGATTCTGACCCGGCAGATTCACTACACAGCGAGTTCCAATGTTTTTAGGCGGGCTAAGTTGAACCATTGCTCAAAGCTGGCGTGACATAACAATTCTGACTGGAGCCTCCCTAATTTTCTAGCCAGTGGTGTCTCACCTCGGCAGTTTTTCAATGAAACAGCAACCCGATATCAACTGGTCTGCCCACAATGTGCTGACGGAGGTCAGTAATTGCCAATCTTGATCCCTGAAGTTCCGTGGTGTGCGAGGCCCAAGAATTTGCCTAGCAGCGGGTTCCCTGGAAGAGGTTGAAAGTGTTTTAATTTGGTCCGCACAGTTTTCATGAAATGTAAACACCACATTTAGTTCAATTTCACTCAGCTGGTAGTGGCAGGAAGAAAAGATGATTTAACTTTGGGTTATACACGTAGTGTAGCATCTTGTTTCAAATTGAGAATTGTTAGAGACAGTGTTTCTGGGTGTAATCACATGTTAATGGATAATCACACAGCAAAAAGCTCATATGCATGGGAGCACCCACAGAGGTACACCCCCATGGGGTGACTGGTAGTTAAGGTATTGCGTGTGTACCTAGGTGGATGGTTACCCCCACTTTTGCAGCCGGTGATGTGGTACCCAGTGGGTGGGTTCTCACCGGCTACTTAACAGCTACTTTCCAGGTACCCCCATGAAGAAGCTAGTTGTGTAGACATGTTTAATGATATACGACAGGTGGCAGGTGGATTTAAAATATATATAATGCTTAGTCTTGTGGCAGAGGGTGTTTTGAGTCAATCCCAAACCTCAATAGGGTCATGTGTTCCCATAAAAATCCTATTCTTAACACATAAAAACCCTGACTTCTAACACTAATTTTAGTCCACAAAGCATTAGTACTTAGGAAATTTTTAGCATGATTATGAAATGTCTTGTGGTTCTTAAACTTTTGGAACCCTTTTTATCCCTAAGTACTGACGTGTGTTTAGTGCAGTACAGTATAGGCACATTGCTATGCATCATGGGATTGATTCAAAACACCCTCTAGTCATGTGGTAAGTACCTGCAATTAAATCTAGTTATTTGCAGAATTGGAATTTTACCTTCTAGACCTCAAAATAGTTTCACTGAAATATATGATGGTAATTGTAAGTGTAATATGGGCTCATTTCAGTAAGTTTGAATAGTTTTCTTGGGTGGACTCGCTCTTTTTACCAAACATTCTAGTTTCAGGGGCGTGATTCTTTAGGATTTTTCCCGATTTCAGGATTTTGTTATTTTCAAAATTTCCGCAACTATAATTTCAGCCCGATTTTTAGCACTTCAGGTCAATTTTACGCTGTTTTTCAGGATTTTTTACCAAATTCAGGATTTTCCACAAAACTTAATCACACCCCTGTAGTTTGTTTTATGAAACAAGTTTCCGATTTGATAGAAATGATGAAAGCAAATATTAGATTTACTCATACAATCTAACGCCAAGAATCTCTCATTGTTGCCATCTTTGTAATTATGCTATTTCAGAGCAGACTATATAGCTAAGAAACTACAATCGTTGACTTCTAGGAATGGGCAATTCTATGGTAACGGAATGACGTTTGAACTCACTTTTTGCCACTTTTCAGAGGTGTTTATCACACATATTTGAATCGTTAGAGCAACCATACACTAAATCTATGCCAGTTTACCCATAACCTTCCATTGTACTTAGTTTGTTTCAATTTTTTTTTTGTTTCGGAAATATACATATTAATGAGGCTGGTAACGGAATGATGTTAAAAATGGACATGGGTGTTTTAAACACTCTCACTACGTTTTGCAGACTCTGTGAATTTTATGAGGCAATATTCTTTAAATGTAAAAATGTCACCTTAAGAGTCTTATCTTAAAATCAAACACATAGTTTTGAAAAAAAATTCTGTTATTAAAATCCGAACCATTAAGCAGCCAACATTGGTACGGAATGACGGTAAACTGATTACAGAATGTCCTCCCTCCATAGAAACATGTAAACAATTTCTTTGGAGTGAACTAAATTCAGGAGGCCAAATCTCACACAAAGAATTTGGTACAATTTTTTAAGTTGATGATTGGTACATCAGGTCTTTAAAAATTTTTTGAAGAAAACAAAATGTTTTACATTTTTATTATTTAGGCATACCGACTGTTTTGAAATACAGCATTTAGCTCAATTTGCTGAATTCTACATGGCCATGTTTTGGAAACAATAACCAAGTGTCAGCTAACGTAGTAAAACAATTTTTGTCATATGGGAATATTGTTTTTTACTTGTTTTAATGATTCTGAAGCCATTGGTGGTGGTCTGTAAGAATTTTTTTTTTCACCACCAATTCCAATGATATGTCATTCCGTTACCGATTTGGTAACAGAATGACGCACTTTAATTACCTGTATAACAAAAGGGATATAAGTTACAAAAAGGGCTCATTATTGTTGAGCTACCTAGTTTTAAACATTTGAATATGAATTGTTTGTTTACATTCCTAACACAACGTTTGAAAAATTTAAAAATATGGTATTTTTTGGTAAACAGAATGACAGAAATCCCTTCCGGGAGTCAATGGAAGTGTACAGCTACTCAAACAAAATAAATGTTGATATCACTTTTCTCCCTAGCACCCTCATTTGTCTACTACAAGAACCTAATATGGCATTATTAATACCTACTTTTAAGTCTTTATGATGAACTTCTGTCTTCCACTTTTAATGCAACAATTTTAACACAATTGGGACAAATCCTATTTTTTTATACCGTAATGTATAAAAATGAATTGAGATCATAATCTCAACAATTTGTTCCATAAGTTCTTTGACACAAGTTTATTTGTTCTGGCATGATTTAAATTTTTTTGGTACCAGGATGACCTTTGCTTGGGAATTGCCCTAATTGCTCTCGTCCACAGAGACCATAGCTCATAGAACTCGGTCCAAGCATCTATACACCACCTTGGAGGAGAATTGAGGCTTCCTTCATGCCACCAGATATTGCCCATGACATGTCTTGCTCGGCTCCTGAAGACAAAGATGATGAGTGGGTAGGCTGGCTGGCTGGACTCAAAACTCAACCTACAGGTGAGTTAATCAGCATATGTGAACCCGTGGCATAGCCAATGGGGGCAGGGGGTTGTGCCCTCGCAATATTTGATTTCCGTCCTGTTGAGAGAGCCATCGTTCACTTGAAAATCTTCAGATTGTGATGCTTGCAGGCCGATTACCACAAAGTGAAGGTTTTAAAGTTCATGTCCGTGCAATGAGTAAATTGTACAAAATCTGCAAGAATTAGCTCTCAGAAGAAACTTAAAAAGCACATAAAACCAACAATTTTGGAACTTTGCCCCCTGGACCCCCACTGGGGCTTTGCCCATGGACCCCCTCGAAACAAAAAAAAAACAGGTGCCTCAGGCCTTCCCCCGAAACCCCACCCTTTTCTGTCGTTCAGATACGACCCGCCCCCATGTCAAAATCCTAGCCTATATGCCTCTGTGAACCACGCGCTCTAACAAACCATCCATGATTCACAGTATTTTATGCTTTAGAGCCCACCCCCCCCCCACTTCCCCACGGCTTTTGTGGATTGATGTGGAGGCCTATTTTACTGTCATAGATGGATGGTTGGTTTTCTATCTATATTTCAGTTAATCCACTTCGCACCAATCATAAACTGATGACCATTAACCATTATTTCTAATTTCAATAGCATAAGAGATTATACAGATGTTCAATTAAATTTAATCTACTCTACTACTGCAACACTATGACTGATTAACTATAACTTGGAAGGGTGATAGAGCAGGTCTGCTGCTGTATAATTTGTACCAGCTTATGAATATTATGAGCTTGTTTTGCATATTTTGAAGAAATGTTATCAATTTTTCTGCCCGTTTAATTTTATCGAATGGTACTTATTGCTCTCAATTAAAAACCTATTTGCTACTTGTGTGGCCAAAACTTTTGGCCACCATAAACCTTTATCTGCTAGAAATGTGATGAACATGAATTAACCACGATATTTAATCTAACTTTTCAATACCCATCAGCACTTTGTGGTAATGTGTTGGTCTGGAGATCCAAGGTTTATTGCTTTGAATCCAATGGAGTGCACTTTTTCCCTCCCAACAATTCTGTATCAATTTTCGAAGAAATGCTTTAAATATGTATTTTCTTCTAACACAGGTCCAGAGAGTGTTGAGCCACCAGATGATGAAATGAATGACCCTGAGTATAACTTTCTGGCTGAAGAATAGACGGTAGATACTGAAGATTTCAGGGATATAAAGCAGTTAGAGTTTCAATTGAGTTAAAACATGCTAATGAAATTGGTTTTGTAGTTTCATGCTTTTCATTAAGAAAATTTTGACTGATGTAGTGATTTGAACCAGAACCCTACATTACGAATGACAAATAACTTAGCAATTAATTTATTTTGCTGTTGAAGAGCAAGAATTGCTTCTGTGTTTGATGACAATTTTTTTTTTTATTTCCGCCATACTTGGGTGGGAGGCCTTTTTTACTCATCAATGGGGTATTTTTTTGTCTGACTTGTGGCAAGTTTGTTTTTTTTTTCCATTCAAAATTAAGTGTCCCTAAATTTCTAAAGGCCATCTCTAACCCAGCCAGCATTGTGATTGGAAAAAGCCCATTGGCCTTGTTCGGTATTCATTCTTTCAAATCTTGCTATACTCGGCAATAGAATTAGCCAACATCGTGCATCTGAAGTTAATTGATGGATCAAAAGGATGTCTGGCTGCACCTACTTTTACCAATAGAAGCTGAGATATGTACTTTTTTGGCCTTATTAAAAGCAGACAGTGTAGTAACAGGAATTACCATGACTTACCATGTCTGCAAGTCAAAGACCAACTTCAGTAAAAATAATTGGTTTTGAAAGATGAAAATGTCCACTTCTATTAATTGGCCCATTTCATTATTAGGGCGGCCACGTTTTGAATTTTGTCTTTTCCTTCCTCGCCTGTTCAAAATTATGGGATCGAGTCTCATTATTGTGGTTTTTCCATTCCTCCCTATGGGCGCTACCTCCATAGCTTAACCACTTGCTCCTGTCACAAGTTAGGTGTTGTGATATCCTAACCTGCTAAAATGCCATTGCTGGTGTCAACCTGGAAATTATGGTTATTTTTGTCAAGCTGCCAATTTCTTCACACCACATTTTTCTCTAATTCCGTCTACTTTATTTTTGGTTGGAGAATACGTTCCACTATGTATTAAGCATCAAAATTAAGGAAATAGCTTTGCATTGTATAAGATGATTGCAGGCAAAATTCAGTGTGTGGATTGACATTGTCCGTTCATTTACACACATTTTAAAGGGTTCTTAAAACAAACATCAATTATTCTTGTTTAACAAAAAATATTGTTAATATTTGAGTGTTTTACACTTTTTTTGTCTTAAGATTATTGGACTAAAACTTTGTTGTTATTGCCCACTCTAATTTTTGTTTACAGGCAAATGATGCGGAGCACTCAATGTCTGTTCATTATTTTGTCAAGCATCCACCATTTTTATGTGTAGAATTTGGGGTGTAACAGATGATATTCCACTTGTATATTATTTTGAATACAATTGGAAGATCTTTATAATGGTCCCTACACATTAGGATCATACGATCTTTATGGGCTGGGTAATCAATTTAATGTGTCCGTTCACGTTTGTGACCTAGTCACATCCGTCACTCCAAAAAACTTTCTTTCACTACTCAAAATATAAATATCATTATTGTACCCAATTTTAGTTATTTTGTTAGCGCTATTTGGGGTCCACTAAAATAGCCCCAATGAGTTATGTGTCCTATGATGCTCTTTAAATAATGGTCCAACCACTTCAAATTTGTCAGTTCACACCCATTTGTCAAACTCCATCAAAATGGAGTTTTTGATAAAAATGCCTATCTAACTCATCAACTAACTTTGTTTGATTGGCTTTTTCACATTGTATGGGTTATATTTTATAATTCATTAAGGTTTGGCTTGATGTATTTCAGAACCATTTTCCATTTTATTAAATTTTCATAAACCCTGTCGTTTAGCCTTGCTCATAATCATGGGCCTTATGAACCATATTTGAAGCAAAGAGGCCAGAAAAACCCATTTTTTAAATTACCATGTGTAGGTTTCTTGTCAAAACATTCAGTTTGGACTGATAAAACAAATTCTTCATATTAACAACTACTCATAATAATGCAATTGTCCATTCACAAGACAGACATGTCCCATCCACCCCCGAAAACTAGCCAATTTTCTACTGATTCTGCATAACAGTGTTTGCAAATGTTCTACTGCTGTAGAACTCTAAAATGTAAATCTTCAAGCATTCTTTGGTTGAAAACACTTTTATTCAACATCATTATTTCCGTTCACATTGTAATATGTCACATCCAACTTTTTACAAACTTATTCAACTATCTATTTATCCTGGCCATCTGGCATTATTTGTCCCTATTACCTATACCAAGAGCATTAAACCATTGAATTATCAGAGTCATACATTGCTTAATTTCAGTGTGAAGTAAACTATTAGTAGTCAATTCCCAATTTTGGTCACAACATCACCTTGAATTGCCATATATCTTTAATAACAACCAAATTTATCCAAATTTGTCCTAGAGGAAGCCTGGGGCATAACTTTCTGTTGCCCAATGTCATTGTTTATTATATGGACAATCCTGTACATTATTCATTTGTAATTTTGAATTCATTTTTCAACAAAATTACCCAAACTTAACCAAGTAACTTGAATCTTATTTGAGAGGGTGAACATTTGCTAGCCAGAGGTTTGTTTGAAACCTTTATCCTTGGCAAGACGAAAATGAGTGTAAAAACTTTTAACTCACTTGAAAAATTAACCCTCAGTTGACAAAAGTGGTCGCCTATTGTGAAACTGGCCTATTACCAGACCCAATGAATTTCTTCAAGAACTTAAATGTATGTTTTCAACATTTTTTAAAACATGTTGGCAAATCTACCAGGAAACCGCCCAAACTCTTATCTTAACCAATCATGTCTGGGTCCGGTACTGATGACGAACCTTGTGTATATGCAATTGGTTGACTAATTTGTCCCTGACTATGACTATCTATTTCTTTTTGGTTGAGTAATATTTTGTTCACAAAACCTCAAAAGACTCTTAACAAGTAACTGTAATTTAATTTTCTTTTACCGCTGAATGAATATTTTTCTAACTGGGGTGAACACTTGTATCTTACATGTTTAAATGTGATCTACCGAATCTTTCCCTTGAGATTGCCGACAATGGAGAATTTGTTGTCTCGACCAGATCGAACCCATGCCCTCACTTATGTAGGCACAGTATACTATCTAAATTTATTAGTTTCTAAATCTCTATTGCATTCTCTTACCATTTTCTAATTAATTGCTATTTTTGCCATTCTGGGAACATTTCAATATTCTTAAACTAAAAACACAACACATATTTAATTTAGAAACGGCCAAGAACAAGCACACAGGAAGTATTCCACATTTGGCATTAGATTTCTGGCATTTGAGTGATCACGATACTGAAGCTTAATAAGGTAATTTTGGTCGAGAATTTCAGAATTTTAATGTTTTTGAGCTACATTAGTGCTAAATGAATTTTAACCATTATTTTGTGTCAAAAATAAGAGATAACTGAAAAAAAATCCCATTTTTTTTCAAGACATTCAAGTTTTTCCAAATCTGTGTTTCTAAACTCGCAATTTTCTTTGGTTTTCCACAAAACGGAAAACCTTTTTTAGTACTGAGATATGAAGGTAATCGTGCGATAGATAATCGTCTTGGTCTGAGGTTCATATTCCTCCATTTCTTGGCCCTCTAATGGGAAAGAATCGTCATTGATCACCATATTGCCTAAGTACTAAGTAATTTCTTAATCATGTTAGTGTAATGTTTTTTTTGTTCCACAGAGAAAGAGTTGGATGAATTAATGGATGAACTTATGGAGGCTGTAAGTCACAAATTCAAACTCAAGTCCATGTTAAGAAACAAATCAATCAACTCCTGTAAATATTGTTGGTTAAAAAATATTGGGGAGAGTGTGGCCCACTAATTTATAGGGTAATTTGCCTTTGGTGCAAGATTGCCTAAAACTGCAAGTTTTGTCAGCCCCTTGGGCACTAACGGGAGAGAAAACCCCTTGATCACTTAATTGTTAAGTGTTTGTAGTGATGTATTTGTTCCCTATTTTGCTGGAACAGAAAAAACTTTTTATTAAAATGGGTACCTGAACTGGTCCAAGGAACTTAACACCCTCTCTGCCAAGTGATCAAAATCTCAGTCATCTTGGGAACAAACTATATTTCTGATGTCTCTATGTTGGGTTTTTTTTTACCAAGGTTGGCTGTAAATACCACATATTCAAGATTGTGTGCTGCATAACACTAAGTATAATGCCTTTGAAAATCCACTGCAACTTATAAGGATTTATAGATTAGTTAAAGGCACTATCAGTGATTTGCTAAATTAGAAAATCAAAAATATTATCAAAAATTTTTGCATGTCTGTAATAAGTACAGGTAGTTCTGCAAATGATAAGACCAGAAACAACCTAATAAGGACAAAATTGGATATTTTAGGCATTACTGTAGGTACGGACACTTTACTACTACATGTAATTGAATAGAGATTCAAATCTTTGAACACTGTCATTTTCTTCCTTTTGTGTCAATTCTACAGTTGGAAAAAGTAACTTAGGAGAATTCTACATATTTGTCATTCACTTTTAAGCTATTCCTGCAAATTTCAAATGTTTTGACTCTTTTGTGTGAAATTACTGATAGTGTCTTTAACCACACAGGATTTAGCTGTCTCCACTAAATTATTGTTGGTTGTAGCATAAAAAGGCATAGTGTTATTAGTACCAGTATAGGTTTATTAACATTTGCCTTAATAGTATGAAACTGAATTTCAGCAATTTTACAAAAGTAAAATAATAAATACTAAAAGGCACACTAGTTAAAGATCATGCTAACACATAACACAAAATGAGAGTAAGTATATAGATAATAAAAGTGTAACTCAAATGGGATATCATTCAAACACAGTACCAACATACATGCTCCACACATAATCACAATACGCACGCATCCCCACACACTCTCACCTAGCGCAAAGTATCATTATCACTTGCACTCACTCACCCTCTCCTTGCATTCTGTCTAGGCCTACCCAGGGCTTTGTTTGTTTGCTCGTATCCACAAGTCATTGGTAATGGCTTTGTGGTGGTGTCAGGATTAGTTCAGCTAGTGCGCTTATCCGGGGCCGCGTGTATCCATGATACGGACGCTCCTAACATGGCCCGCTATTTGAGGCTGGGGCGGATTGGGAACAGTCAGGGGTTTACACCCTACTCTTATTCGACACTGACTGCGATCTACATGTACAGTTGTGACTCTCTGTACACGGGACCAACGGCTTAATGTCCCCTCCGAAGGACGGGATGCTTTCATGATCCATTTGCCCAATTCCAAGTGGACCATGGAGGAGAGCGGTAATTCTGTATTTAATCAATAGCTGGTATACAGATCAAATCCAGAATTGGTAGTACCCGAATAAATCCCAGCAAGTGCCACCACCCCACCACAGGGATTCGGAACCCGGGAATTGTGATGGTAAATTTGCGACCAGAGGCATAAAGCACCCTAACAGCTAGGCCACGCTAGCACCCAGGGATGCGGGGATGAAAAAAAGATTTTTCTGGAAGCCATCTGCCAAATTTTCCAAAATGTATATATTTTTGTGTACAAAAAGACACAATATCCCTCCAAATTCCAAAATGAATCTCCAAATTCCAAAACTTTTCCAAATACCCAAATTTCCTGGGAAGGAGCTTTTTCATGGCATGCACCATTGATTGATTGATTGTGTCAGGACTCACTCACATTCTATAAGCATAAAGACGAAATATCAGCACAAACATATCAAAATATTGCACTTCACGGAACACAAGCAAAAACTTAATACATTTGGTTCAATGTCATGTAACACATGAGGGTGTTTCTGTATTTAATTGTCCTGACCTTAGGTATGCGGTGCTTGTTCGAGTCCCTTAAGTTTCTTTGGTGATTGAAACACTTGTAAGTGGGACCCAACGGCATGCAACCTTGGAGTATGTGGTATTTACTTCCAACCTCTATGCAAAAAGACTCATGTAGGAATAGCTACTTACTTTGGCTGACTGAACTTGTCCGAGGAAGTGTTAAAAGTTGTGTCTGTAAATTTTCCGCAAGCGTTTCACTCTGGTCAGGACTTAATGTGTAATATCAATAGTGTTTTGCATCACTTTATTTATTTTTTTTATGCCTGGAGACATGCATTGTATTTCACTATATAACAATATTGCCTAAGATGCCCATGCAAAGCCTATTTGAATCAACAAATATCAATCTCTGTTAGTTTTGTTCTTTCCAAAGCATGAACTTGAAGCCGAGTATTTAGATTTGGAGGTTAGTCCTAGTTATCGATTACAGCCATTCTCATTTCAAACCCCTGTACATATGTTTACCATAACATCACACCATACTAACACCACACATCTTAACTTATTTTTGACAGTTGAGTTGATATTGTTTTCTAATACATAAATTTGAAGAGAGTTTCAATAATGGTTTGTTATGTATTCTTCATGTTCGTCTACTGAGCTGAGGAACAAATTGTTCTAAGTTAAATGTTGTTTTGTCAGGGCTGTAATCTTATTTTCCTGTTATGTACAGCCTCTCTGGTTCTCAGTATAGTTAACTTTGCTTGGTATACTTTTGTCTTGTCTGAAGTATGAAGTAATGACGCGCACGTATACCCAGTGCAGCCTTTTTGTTTTTAGTTGGCTTGTGCTCTGCCTATGCGCATGCTTAAAGTCGGTACAATGTATACGCCCACGTCTCTACTTTGTCCCGGTACTTCATACTTCAAGCTGGACAGAGGTTAGGTACAAAGTCTTGTTTGAACTTGAGAGACAAATTTCAGGGCTGGGAAGTACTTTTTGGGTGTTTATGAATGGTATGGGTGTACATATCAGGAAAATAGATTGTAGTATGTTTTGAGTACACGTCAGAAAAAACAAAGATATTGTTCTTCACGGATGCAGGCAGTTTATAGTCATTGTCCCAAAATACAAGATTATCACAAGAGTACAGTGCATTTTGAACAAGTTGCTTTCATCCTGAACATTTCATGCATTTTAAGTTATCAGTTCAGTGATTTCTCTTAGAACATTATTATCAAATTTGGCAAGAAAATATGTGCCCTCTTTGAAGTTCTTCATGTAACAATTTTTTTTCCCCTTAAGGTAGGGTATTTGTAGTGTAAGCCCACAATAAGAAAGATGTGTTTCCTGTAAATTTTAAAGGGGGTACATATGGAAATCATTCCCAAATTTAATCCTCATTTAAGAATTTACAATGAGAGTTATGGCGGCATTATTTTGGACATTGTGTACAAAACAGACCCTTTTGACTCACCTAACAATTGGGTACTCCGCTCTTAAATAATTTTCATTGTCCCTGTTTTCCTGTCAAGCTGATCATTTTCCTGGCTTTATACCCACCTGTTTCAAGGAAGGAATTCTGGAAATTACTAAGTAAAATAAATAAATGTTGACATTTATATAGCGCCTTTCACAAAGTATCAAAGCGCTTTACATTTATTCCGCTGCCACTAGAATATGTCAGCTGCCGTACAAATACCCAAGGCATACCTTTGGGCGGCGCTCAATGGACTATATTCTTAACAGCTCCCAATTTGCACCTGGGTGGAGTGAGGCAAGGGAGGTAAGGTGCCTTGCCCAGGAGCAGAACACCATTGGCCTCAGCAGGACTCAAACCCATGACCTTTGGGTCATGAGTCAGTCGTTGCATCCACTGGACCACATGTGTACACCTTTCAGTTTGCTAGTAATCCCATCCATTTGATGAGAAAGTATAATCGTAAGCCAAATCGCAGTCATGTCCTGACTAGATGTACAATCTTCTTTTTACAGTACGGCAATGAGGTAGATCTACAGCAAGCAGCAGAAGCTCTCATACCAGAACGCTCCAGCCAACCCTTGACACTCGGCTCCATGATAGCCCAGCAGAGAGAGGCATCTGCCACGGGTATTGGTGTTGGCTCAATGATGGGGGTCAGTGGGGTTGATGGAGACAGTAAGGATCAGGTACAGGCTGAGGGCGTTGCAGGCGTTATCGTTATGACGGACGGGGAACGACAGCAGTTACAACAGCAGATGCAACAGGTAATGTGTGCACCAGTCAAGTATTTTGTTTTGAGCTGAAGGGAGTATTTTTCTTCAACATGGAAGAGTAAACCTTGCAATCCCTTGATAAGCGATCTGGGATATGTATATGTCATAGAAAACATTTAAATTTGGAGTAAATAAACCACAAAATGGTAACATTGACCAGGTGTCTCAGTTCATTTGCCATTGGAATGCATTTTCCATGGAATAAGTAAGTTCCCATGACTGAACTATTGAAATTAATTTTGATGTTTTCTGGTCAATTTTTGATACATGTCTGTATATATGTCTGTATTTGGGTTGGCACAACGATGGAAAGGGGGAAGTGGAGGTGGTGGATAGAGTGAAGGTCAGATACAAGTTAATGGTACTTCAGGAATTATTATTGTGACTGATGGGGAATGGCAGATGCAACAGGTGATTTGTAAACATCTGAGCAGGATGATTTGCCTTTCTTCAGCATGGAACATTGAAAAGCTTTAAGATTTGTTTTCTGATGAATTCTTGATCATGATCACTGTCTGTGTGCCCGTAGAAAGGTATATGGTTTGGGAAATGATGGAAAGGGGTCATTTGGGTGATGGAACGAGTGAGGGTCAACTACAAGCATTGTACAGAAGTGAAGTGGGAGAGACCAAATGATATGCTGGATAAGAGAAGCCATCTGGATCAGAGGAAGTGACCATCATTTATGAATGTGGACGATAGAACATATCCCATGTTTAAGATCAATGTTTACCAAGAGGACCTCTAGAGGCAAGAAATCCCAACTTCCAGTCAAATTTTTGAGGATTTGACTGAGAAATTTGGTCTTGCTAAATTAAACACTGAATACGTGCCTGTTTGTATTTACAATATCATTACTTTTTGGCTATTTCAGCATGTGCAGTTACTGTGTCAGATGAGTGTGTTAACCAGAGCCTGTGGCAACATGCAGAAAGAAGCCAACCAGGCAAAGAAATTCATGGTAAGTGTCACTATGACTTTACAATATGCTCATCCACCAAAGACAGTGGGGTTATACTTGTACAAGTATTGACATGAACTTACCGTGTGTGATCTGGCTATCATATATCATACCCAAAAACCAGGGGTGTATTTTCTAAATACTAAGGTGAAGGAAAGTTAATGGAGATTGAGACTTTAATGTCTCATAGTGTGTGGAGACCCAATGCATATTGTCATAGTCATGTAAATAATCATCTTGCTTGCCCCTTTGAGCAAACAAGCCTATGCATATTAGCTATGTATTGAGGCTATCTATACAATGTTAGGCATAATTACATTATACCCTTCACACTTCTGCACCACATGCTTTATTCCATTATTGGAATGCCTTGTTTTAATCTTTAGGACCAGGTGAACTTGTCTACACCTTTTAACCCCATATGATTCACTTAAAAATTTACACCCTTCCCAATCTTAAAATGTTCAAGAATGTCTCAGTGTCATCATTGAGATTTTTTGAATTGGAAGGTCAATGTTGCCTAGAAACAGTTAAACATTTTGCGCAGACTCTTTTGCAAGGTCATATGAGCTTACCGCAGAATTACTCTAAGTGGCTTATTATTAAACATAGTTGCAGTATCAAAATATTAGCTTGCCACAACTGAGAATGATATAACAAGTGTGGAATTGTGTAATAAGATACCTGTAATTTTTTCTTCTCAACAGAATGAACTTGATTATCTTGCGGGTACATTTGAGCAGGCAGTTTTTGGTGCTAATGCTTCCACCAGTGTGCAGCCTTTACCGTACTGCTCATTCTTCAGAACGTGTAACCTACAGGAGGCCTGTCATATTGCCAATAATCCACTACCAGTGAGAGGTAGGAAACCCTTTGGAAACTAATATAAATTAATAAGGTTGTTCTCTTGAAATTGGTGGTGGTGATGATGATGATGATTGGTGGTGGTGACGATAATGGTGATGATGATTTACCTCTAAGGCCTAGAGGAAGTAAAGCTGGCCAGTTTCTAACCGAACATGTGGTGATGTTATTGTCATCATTGGCCCCGACATTGTATTTCTGCTCATGAATATTATGTTCCTTTTTCTCTAGGAGAACCGCCCTTACGCCCAGACAATGTGAGTTGTGAAAACACAGCGCACGTTTCTGAGAAATCATGTCGAGTCATAGCGCTCATTTTGTAACAACACGAGCGCACCGATTGGAGTGGCGTGTTGTTTTGTGGATTTATTTTAATTACTCAATGGAAACATTTGAAGGATTTAGCACTTCAGTGGACATTATTTGCTGCAGATTTTAGTGAGTGAGAGTGTGTTTAGCCAGGTTTTAGTTATATAGGCAAATTTCGGGAATCAGGACTCGACATGATCGGGCGAGACTTGAATTCCCGGGACTCGCTGAGACCCCTAACACTTTTGCAATGTTTTGAATTTGTAATTTCAAACAGTCAAGACTCCTACTATATATGCCAAAAATATTTGTAAAGGTTTTTAGATAAAGTCAGGAATATCACAAAAACATTCTAACAAAACTTAAGTGTCATTCTATCTTCCAACAGACCCAGAGGGAATGCGGAAAGAACTACAGAGGAACATGAGCATGCAGTGCCAAGCAGTAGAGATTATGGCTTCCAGCACTGTTTTCATGTACCCAGAGCTACTACCCGTTGCAAGCTGAACCCCAGTCGCAGGAAACTAAAATTCACCGATTCCGGGACGGACAAGTAGGAGGGCTGTGTTTTGTAACCTTTATTGGCACAAGTCTGTTTAACAGACTAACATACTAATGACACATCATATTCAAAGGATATATGTTATATATTTTTAAAGAAACACTTTATAAAGCTTATAAACCTGCTGAAGGTTAAAACTGATTGCTTGCTTTTAAAACAAATATTATAGGAATTTGCTACAGATGGGGTATATCCCTGGTTTGCACCTTATAATCACGTCCCTTATCATTTCTAGTATATTTTGTAAAATGTATTGATGAACAAGGCCATTTTAAAAAAATAATCATATAAGGGGCTAGAGAGGGTCGTATAGAGGGTCACAGTTTCAGATCATATGGAACACCAGATAAATTGATGACATTATCCACGCTATGACCCCATTTTAAACGGAGGGAAAAAACCCAGAAAAGTGTGAAAACCAGGTTTTGCCCTGACAAAAAAATCCAAATTGCCACAAATTGTCAAATCATGATTTGGACCATAAACTCGGGAAGTGTTGGTGGTTCAATTTATTGGCAGTCCATTCATTGATAAGGACCATATTAGAGTAAAGGACCAATGCTTTCAAGGCATGGAGTGCAAGGATGCAATGGTTTGTATAGAGAAAGTACTCAAGGATGTGCACTGTTAATTTTTGAAATACACATGGAAATACAGGCATGACAAAACTTTCAGATCTGCCTTGTTGTCATCATTTTGCGAAAAAGCAATCAACATTGACCTTTAAAATATATCCTTTGACATCTGAAGTCCAGTCTATTTACACATAAGGCCAAATAAACACTCATATTTCATATAAGTCAACCCCCAACGTGTTCCAAAAATACAATGCATGTGTATGGCAGGTGGGTATGTTTGTTCACTGTTTTTTTGTGTCACCGCCCGGTTAAGCAGGAAGACACATAGATCACTTTATACACTGTTTGTTGTTGTTGGTTGTCTGTGTTGGCTGTTGATGTGAAAAAGGGATAATTGGAACCAAACTGGTTATAGGTAAAACATGGGATCCCTCATTTGTTGCAGAGCAAAGATCACATTCCAAACCAGGTCAAAGGTAGTAAGGTCTAGTGGTAAAAAAGGCCGAACAGTTAAAATTGACTGCATTTGAAAGTTGAAGTTCAATTGAACCAAAACTTGCTTTATTAAATTGGAATAAATATTACACTGAGTGATTCCTTTACCAACCCCAAGTTTGACTGAAAATATGCATTTCCCTTCTGAGAAGTGGAATGCACAAATACCTATTTTAGCAACCGTAAAAAGATAAATGGTCTCGACCAGTGACCCAGGTCAAGCCTGTCCGACATTGCATCTTCCTCTCAATTCCTTTGGCAGCCTACCAAAACGGGACGCGTAGTTAACGCCAGGCTCTGTCATTAGCAGCCAA